>JAATLQ010038442.1:61953-106367 GCA_013421005.1 Heliconius erato x Heliconius himera | reverse complement strand
AGTACTTAATAGTTCGACTCGACCGCTGCCTTCCGAGCATCACCACCACCTATATATACGAAACGACGGTCGTGACACTCGGGACGAGAATACACGAACGCGTCTCGATTAATATGATATTTAAAATATATAGTTTTTATTATTCATATTTAACTATGTTATTTATGTATATTGCCATGCATATTTTATTTTATTTATTTATTTATTCTTAACTTATACCATAGGTACATACTGTTACAGTAGGCAGAGGGGACCTAGTATTAAGACATTCCGTTCCCCATTTCCTTTCGAATACTGGCGGCATATCGTGCTGAGTGGCGGGACTCAACGCCGCACTTTGCCACGAAACCTTTTCGAAATTTCATTTCCTCGTGTGGAGATCGAACCCACTACCAATCGTGTGTTACCAATTGTGTTGAAGTTTACGCCATAATTATAGGTTCTAATAAATTAATATGTATTGAGTATTTCATTTATTAAAAAAATCTCAACTTAACATGAAAGGTATCGAGATTAAGCGTGTATTTTCTTTACCGTTATAGGCGCGAGATGCGTGAACTGGAATGTTTTATTCTTGTAAATTATGAAGTAGTAGCAGCACAACGTCTGATTCCAGACGTAACAATTTTGGATTTGATTCCCTCTCGGAGGGATGAATTATTTTCATTTCCTCGCTCTGGTGGACAAAATCTGGATAGGACAAGCCGAAATGCAATGTTGATTTCCGCCATTCAACATACAAAGTCCCGAAAAATTAGGCAAGAAATAGAGAAGTGGAGAATCTCAACAGTAGATTCTATCTGCCTACTCTGCTATACGTTCAAAAAAGATTCAAACGGTAAAAGAAATGTTAGTATTTTCGCTGTATTACGTATGTACTTGTATCGTCGTAGTCCAATTAAAACAATGGAAAACGTATAATTTCTTTCTTCATTCAATTTTATTCTCAATATAAAATATTTATTCACAGCGTGCGCTGGCAGTGCCTTTTGCATTTTTCATCAGTTCCATTCCTGTGTTTATTTGATGCACAGTTTAAACAAAGTTTTATTTTTATGTTTACTTCTTATAGAAATTGAGAAGTATGTATATAACTTTTTTTTAAATGATAATTTATTATTTTTAACCTTTTTAAAGTATTATTCCACATTTAACCAAGAAAAATATTTTTTTAGAAACGTATAAAAACCGCCAAACGTTCTAATCATTAAGTCATACGTTCTCATCAAGCTGCGTGGAAATTCTGATACACTTTTTACAATTTATTTATGTTGTTGGCATCTTAGGAAAGAAAAATATTTTTTAAAAATCGTATATATTTCTTTCGCTAATAAATAATAGCTAGAGATGCTAACAACATAAATAAGTTGTAAAAAGTGTATAAGAATTCCGACGTAGCTAGATAAGAACGTATGGCTTGGTGGTCAGAGGAGCGCTTGGTTTCCATGAGGCGCGGGTCAAAATCAAATTCCAATTTTTAATTTTTCCAAATACGTTTCTAAAAGAGTATGATAATTTATTGTTTATAAAGATCGATTTTATATAACTTCCGACATATGTATGTATGTATCAGGAGTAAGCAGAGAAAATCTAATGATAAGGAACTTCGTGGCAAGTAGTATGCCCCGCACACTTTGTTGATTCTAATTAAGATTTATTGACGCCCCAATCATGATAATATGTTTATAATTATTCAAAATTTATACTTACTAAATACCTGGCTTTATATCCTTATTATCAGTAAAATTCGATTCTTCATCAATCAAATGTAAATTTATATTATCATTTTTCGTCTGAAATGTTCCCGAGATAGTTTTCTCTTCTAATAAAATATTCTCAATCTCAATTCCGTTATCTTTTTTTCCATTGCTATCTAATATTCGTTGTTTTATCGACGGTCCCCGATTAAAAGACGAGGCAAGTAATGTTTCTTGTATAGTTTCATTGCCGTTGCATATTTTATCAGCTTTGTGGGTTGGCATTCGACCTGAGTGGTAGCTGTTCCTAACTCCACCAGTAGATTCAAAGAAGGGCAAAACCTGTTTGAACTCTTTTCTGAAGTTTTCATTTAACCATGCGTATAGAAATGGATTATAGCAAGTCGACGCCATAGCCATAGAATGCGCAAGAAAGAATGAAACGTAATAGTAATTCCATTCAGTCATCTGAGCGTAGAAGTCGTTAAATATATTTATTAAGTTCAACGGCAGCCACGATATGCCAAATATGGCGACCATGGATATGAGCATCCTGTTGGTTCTTCTCTTTCTATCTCTATCTGCTTCTTCTCTTCTCGTGTTCTTAGCACCTGGTTTCGACCTCGCTCTGTCGTTGAGTCTTATACTAACACAGGTATAACAAATTGCTATAACTAAAAACGGAATTAGGAATTGTAACACCGTTGTGAATACTCCAAATATTTTCCTTGACTTATCTGAAGGCCAACTTTCTTCGCAGTAGGTCTTGTTATTTGTTATTTGTATTCCCATGAAGAGGCCATATGGGCATGTTACCACTAAAGAAAATACCCATATGAATATTATTATAAATATACAAGTATTAAGTTTCATTCTTGGGTGAAAAGGGTATATGATGACGAAGAATCTGTCTATAGCTATCGATGTGAGAGTAAGAGTTGATATATACACGCTTGTTCCTTGTGCATATGGCATCAGATGACATAGCAGTCTTCCAAAAACCCAACGTCCAATAAATGTGTACATCGGTGTTAAAGGTACAGCGAAGACACATAATAAAATATCAGATAAAGCCAAGTTCGTTATGAAGAGATTTGTAACAGTTTGCATCGCTCGGTTCCGAAAAACAACATAACATACTAAAACGTTCCCAAACACGCCAAGGACGAAAATTACAGCGTATAGTATACAGAATGCAACTTGCACAATCTTCACATCTATAATGTCGGTAGTCCGGTTCGATTTAGGTTCATCTATAACTTCAACTGATTCTCCAGTTAGAGTTTTAGTCAGGATCAAGACGCCCCCGACGAATGACGTGCTGTTAAAATTCATAGTAGCTAAAACATTATCACTATTGGTCGAGAAATTATTGATTCTGCCATTGTAGGACTGAAGCATTCTATGCAAGACATCGGGTCACATCACTTTGTAGAGTCACTCTCCAATCCATCTGAAAAAGAAGGAGAAGAGAATATTAGTTAAAATAGTATTTAAATATACTTAATTGAAAAAACATTTATATTTTTTTTATATAAAAGATAATAGGTTTTTGTATTGGCCTCACGCTGTATTCGGCATATAGAGAAAATAATGGAGTGTCTAAATACTCCGTACTCCCCTCTAAGCTCAATTTTTCGAGACCGACGTTACGGGTTTTGCCTTTTCAGAGTATGTAAATACAAAAAAATTACGCACAACTTTTTTCAAATTTAAAATTAACTTTAAAGAAGTAAGCAGCATTTTAGACATTATCTTCTTTTGATGTTGATTTAAGCCTAATCTTTTTCAAGTTTTACTCTAATATAAACAATTCATATAGAAGTAATCACCTAAATTGAACTGTGCGTAAGAACCGTAAGCTCTCCATTAATTTGTGACAACATTAATTTACTTTTTACGACTCTAAATGTTTTCGTGTTGCTATTACGGCTTTAATATAGGGGAGTAAGTTACAAAAGGTGACGGTAAAATACTTATTTAGAAAACATATAAAAATTTGAACCAGACCAGATGTGGTCGGTTTCCAGGAGGCGTGGGTTCGAGTCCCGCTATGTTCAAATTTTTATACGTTTTCTTAATATATATTTTTCTTTCCTAAGTGTGGAATAACACTTTAAAAATGTTAAAAAAAAAGATTACGGTAAGTTTGTTATTTTATATCCTAAAGCAAAAAAATTGTGTAAGTAGGTAGGTACCTTATATGTTTTTTTTCTATAATTTAGATAGTGTACTCACAAATAATATACATTACATTAATGAAATATTATATACATAGATATATTTACAAAAGAAAATGTTGAAAAAAAAATATCTAAACACATTTATTGTTTCGAGGCCAGTCGTGGCGCAGGGGCACAAAGTGTGACTGTAAAAGCGACTGGTTTTGGGTTCGATCCCCACTCGAGGAGATGAAATATTTACTTAAATTTATATTTACATTTTCTTCGCTCTGGTGTCGATGTTAAGCGCGGCGTTGAGTTTTGCCACTCAACACGCAATGCCTCCAGAATTCGGCAGAAAGTGGGGAACGGAATGTCTTAACACTAGGTTTCCTCTGCCTACCCTGCGTAGCGTGTGAGCGGGATACAGCGTGAAGCTGAAAAAAAAAATCTAAACATATTTGTTTTTTCAAAAATTGTCAAGCCTACTGTTATAAAATTTGTATGATACCATCTATTCGTACTTTGCTGAGAAATCAATGCACATAAGTACAAAAAATAACTTTTGTTTATGTTCTACAAACTTTTCACACGTTACTATAATGACCCTTCTTCTCCCTAATATCACAAATGTTCTTACTACTTTTCACTTTCGTAACAAAACAGTTTTTAATAAAACGACGAGTTCTATTGAAATAGCAAAATTAAATATCTATACAAAAAAATCTTTTCATAAGCTTCCATTATATATTTATCAATAAGAAGCGAAATCCTAAAATTTTAATTTTATTCCAGTTGACCAAAATTAGAATTGGGTGAGCATATTTTAATATTCGCTTCCGCTTTACAACAAACGACAAAATGGCCACCTGCCTGAAAATATACTGTTTTATGTTCACAATAAATAGCTTTAGTAAAAGGTTTTAAGTCTCAGATCGCTTAATGTCCATCATACTTGTCTTTATTTTATTAGAACACTTAATGATTATTGATTAAATAATATAAGAGGCTGTTGTGGCGTTAGCTTGCGACTGTAAAACCCTTGTTGTTGATTCGATTCCCGCTCGGGGAAATGAAATATTTAATATTTTCATTTCCTCGCTTGTAACGATGCAAAGCGCGGCCTTGAGTTCAGCCATTTAACACGCAATGCTTCAAAAATTTGGCGGAGAGCTGAGAAGTGTCTTAATGGAAAACGGAGTGTCTTAATACTATGTTCCCTCTGCCCTACATAAAAATATACATTACATACATATTTAATTATTATAGTAAACAAAACTTTGAGGAATATGTAAATTCCTAAAAAATCCTTTTAAAAATAAAAATTGCCTAAATTTTTACTGCCTCATGATCTTATATGTCATTTTAAATTGCTCAAAACAGCTAATTATAGCCTGTTTTCTATTACTTTAATATGTATTATATCTATTCTGCATATATAAAAATCTCCATTTTTAAACAGTAAAAATAAAATGTCGAGGTTAAGCACGGCGTTGATTTCTTCAACACGCAATGCCTCCAGAATTCGGCAGAAAGTGGGGAACGGAGTGTCTTAACACTAGGTTCCCTCTGCCTACCCTGCTGTGTGCGGGATACAGCGTGAAGCTGTTTTAAAAATAAAAAAAAAGTTAAAAGGTCACCGTTATTAGATAAACTTAATTTATGTTTAAGAATTACTTCCTAATATCGGCCACGTAATAGGAAATGTACAGTGTGTACGATTGAGATTAACAGTTTACGACGTTCGAGTTATCTGTGTTAATACGTCTTCGAGTTAATGGGGCCGTTGCTATAGCAACGCGATTGCGTGCCTAATATCTGGATGCCAGTACGAGAGAGGTTTATCTCAATTTTGGTAAATTTATGAAAATTTTATTTATTTTTTATGAAATAGACAAGGCAAAAGAGTTTACGGTTCACCTGATGGTAAGTGATCACCACCGCCTACGACCTCGATTAACAACAGAAGAGCAGGTGCGGTGCTGGCATTTAAGGTGAATATAGTTGCTCTTTTTCCCGACTGCTAAGGAAGGGTTATGTTTTTCGCGCGTATCTTGTATATAAGTATGTATGTAATATTCTTTATTACCTCATAACTCCAGAACCGCTGAACAGATTTACATACTTGAAGTATCGTTAGATTTGTATTAGAAGCCCAAGCGTTCTTAGATAGGTGACGTTAAAAAAAATAATCATGACGGCTGTGGTACGCCATTGGACTTAGTGAAAAAAAAATGTCGTTTCGAATACTACAATATGGGTATCAAATTTAAGAGCTCAATTTCAGAATTTCAAAAAGGTATATTATGATTATCATTACCATAATTAATTCTAACAAAAAATGAAAAAAGAAAATGTAAAAACAAAATCCCCGACTGCATAAAACTAAAAAGAAAATAAACAAGCCCAATAGTTTATTAGGATTAACAGTCGGGACCTATAAGTAATTCTTCAATCAGTAAAATCTTTAGTAGGAATCTCGCATAATTTAAACAATTGGGCTTGTTTATTTTCTTATGTAAATTACATTATGTAAATTACATTATGTAAATGTATTGAAAATGTAAGTCAGTGTTATAAAAATATCGTTGCTTCCAATAAATATCGTAAATATCTCTATCGGAAAAACTTCTGATTTATTCAAGATGGAAAAACGGGAAAGATTGAAACGAAACGCTGCAGTGACAAATTTGTTTTTCGAAACTAACAAAATCTATAAAATTAATATTTGTGTAATATTCCTTCAAATCTATTTAGTTGATAGTTTAGCATCGCACGCAGGGTGCAGCTAGTAAGTTATAACTTACTTGCTGCACCCTGCATATTTACATTATTTGGGAATTATTATTTGCTTTAGATTGCAAAATAAATATACTTAAGTATACTATAAACCACACCGTTCTAAAATGTTTATATAAAAGACGTTGGATGCAAGGCAGCAGAGCCCGCCTTTCAACATAAAACAGTAGAATATTTAGCAATGATACATAGTACTGCTGACTTGGATAATTTCTCGTAACGACGAAAAGCTCACTCTTTTTTACTCTTATCTCTCGTTGGTAAGGCTTATCATATCCAAAAATGTTATTCGTGTTATTGATAATGCTATTGATATAACTAATATAAAGGATAGAGAGAGATATAATAAAAGAAGCGATAGTATACTCAAATATATTTTTTCTGTATTTTGTTAAGGAATAAGGAAAAATTGTGCAGGCATTCTTGATTGAAAATATAAAATGTTTTTCTAATTGATAAATAATAATTAGTTGAACATGACGATTATGAGAATTATTGACCCACTTTAATAAAATTTTTGTTTTACGTAAACTTATTTTATTTAATGTTATTTTTTTAACGTCACGCTGTATCCCGCACATAGCAAGGTAGGCAGAGGGAACCTACTGCTAAGACACTCTGTTCCCCATTTTCCGCTCAATTCTTGGGACATCGCATGTTGAGTGGAGAAACTCAAAACTGCACTTTGTCTTGACGCCAGAGGGAAAACATAAAATTTTAAATATTTAATTTTCTCGAGAGGGAATCGAACCTTCAAGCTGCGGACGTATACACTGATTTTATATGAAAGAGCTATAAGTATAAGTTTGGAACGATTTTTTTCTATGAAATATCTATATAAATGATTACTTTCATATTTATTTCCTTTATTTGAAGATATACATTTAAATATTCCTCTATATATCTTTCATTAATTATTTACAATATTGTTGTTATTTACATAAATAATGACTATTTTAATTACGAATATGGCTGTCAAACGATGATGTTAAATTCTACTCGTCGCCGTAGCACGTAAAAATTATTTATTTAAAGTAGTAGAAAAAGAAGTAAAGCATTTAGCATTATAAACAATTGTTAATAACTTTCTCACAGTAACTACTCCTCTATCTATGTTGTCAATCATTTTTAATAACGATTATTTTTTTTTACATTTTTTAAAGTGTTATTCCACAATTAGGAAAGAAAAATACTTATTTAGAAAATGTATAAAAATTTGAACGTAACGGGACTCGAACCCGCGCCTCCTGGAAACCGACCAGGCGTTCTGGCCACTAAGTCATACGTTCTCATCAAGCTACGTCGAAATTTTTATACGCTTGTTATCATTTATTTATGTTGTTAGCATTGTTATTAATTAGTTACAGTGTTGTTTTTATACGTTTTTTTTTAAAGTCCACCAATTGAGTAACTTTGACACACAAAGAATCATTCATAAAAGGGTAGTCATAATTATTCTATTTCTAATCTAGGTTTATAAAAATCAGCTTCACGCTGTATCCCGCACACAGCAGGGTAGGTAGAGGGTACCTAGTGTTAAGACACTCCGTTCCCCAATTTCTGCCGAATTCTGCAGGCATTGCGTGTTGAGTGGCAGAAATCAACACCGCGCTTAACCTCGACACCAGAGCGAAGAAATGGAAATATAAATTTAAGTAAATATTTCATCTCCTCGAGTGGGGATCGAATCCACCACCAGTCGATTTTACAGTCACACTTGGTGATCTAGGTTTATGTTTTTATTAAATAATGGACGTAACTGATGTAATAAAACAATAATTCCGTAGTTTTGTTTTATTTTACAAAAAAAATGGAGAATCAGTCTAGAGCGTTTGGTATTTGTATATTATACATTTTTATGCAAATATGGAAACTTTTCGGCAAATTAAAAAGAAAACAAGCCAAAATAATTTAAACAAACAAACTATATATATTAGTACTAATTGTCTACTCCCCATCTCTCCCATAATCCCCCTCCAAAATCGTCATTTATTACGTGGAACCTAGGCTCTTTTTTTACTAATTTTACAGGTATCTACTGCAGCTACATCATCATATTTCATTTAATCATCGAAACTAGTTCCGAGGTCCCACTGTCAATGTTACTAGATGAATCAAACTTACCCAGATTGAAGTAAAAATTTACTTTTTTTATTCTATTTAATAATATTTTATATACCTACAAACTGTTACAAATACTTTCATAAAAATTTGTTAGTATAGTGTGTTTGTATTAAAGGAAATATAAATGAATATTACTCCCCAAAAATACTGATATAGTCAATACATTAACTGACCATAATAATTATGTTGTTGTTATCTTATCAACAGCGTCATAAACAACCAGCTGCTGTTATCCTTTTATATTCTGTTTGTGTAGAATAAATAGAGATGTGGATGTATCATTCTCACTTTTTAAAGTTAAATAAAAGTTTTTTTTTATACCAGGACAGGCCTGTGCCTGGCTGGGGACCAGGAACCTGTGGGTACATAGCGTTAAGACACATCTGTCCCCCACGCTTGTGGTCCTGTGCCAATTTTGGAATTTGGTAAATAAATTAAAACTCGGTATTACCTTAATACTTATTTGTAAACATGTATAGGAGGATACAATTGACTCAAGTGGCTAACAGTACATTGGATAAAATCTTTTAAAAAAAATTAAATAAAATTGCAATGTATTTGTAGTGAATATTATCTTTTATAAAATTAAATAAATAATAATAATAATGGAGGCCGGTCGTGGCGCAGCGGCACGATGTGTGACTGCAAAACCGACTGGTTGTGGGTTCGATCCTCACTCGAGGAGATGAAATATTTACTTAAATTTATATTTCCATTTCTTCGCTCTGGTGTCGAGGTTAAGCGCGGCATTGAGTTCTGCCACTCAATACGCAATGCCTCCAGAATTCGGCAGAAAGTGGGGAACGGAGTGTCTTAACACTAGGTTCCCTCTGCCTACCCTGCTGTGTGCGGGATACAGCGTGAAGCTAATTTAATTTAATTTATTAATAATAATAATAATACATGTAAACTTCTATTTCATTCGATATTAATATTATATACTTACACTACATTCTATTTTCAAATTTACTTAAAACTAAACTGTTAATATTTATATTTATTAAAATCATCCACACGCAGTGCATTCGCATGACAAACTTGTTTCGAGTTTTTTTGCTGTGCGTGACGTAGCCTGCTTGCTGGCTGCGAGTAAAGAGTCGGCTACTATCGCTTGCGACGTTCACTTGTTTTAAATATTGTACTCATTGTTTGTATTCAATTTTAAGCCTTATCTTCTTACAAATACGTATCTGTTTCGCTTATCTATTTCTTTAAATTTCTTTCTTTCCTTCTGTGAGTATGTAAAATTATTCTCTTTGTAAAATAAAATATTATTAAAATAGCGTAAATCACAATAACCGCTATATATTTATTAATTGTACGTATGAGAATAAGCGTTTCAAATAAATAATTTATATATAATTTTATAGCTTAAGCTTTTTTTTCATATATATCTCAGTGTAGGCAGAAGAAATCCAGTGTTAAGGGTATTCGTTCTCTACGCTTTGTCCATTTTTTTATATATTTCCTGTACAATATGCCTAACCTCGTGTTTTGTCTTATAGAATGGAAAAAAGTAAAGAAATTAAATATAATCATTTCCTCGAATAAAGATCCACAATTGTCGTATTTACGTTCAGATACTGTACCCCTTTGCCAAAGACCAAACAACATCAATTACTTTTAATAAACTAATTAAATATTAAGTATCAAGCACCACTAATTACGGTAATTACATCACAAAAGGGCCAGTAAAAGGGTTACTTATGGAAATTACCTTGACATTTCAAACTGAATGTTTGACAGCGACCAAAGCTATCAGGCCTAATGCCCCGGTATTTAGTTACAGTAAAATAAGCTTTTAGACCACATAAAGGCGTATCGTATCGGCTCTCATATTTACAGCTTCGCAATTCGTGGGTGAATGCATTATCACGTAAAGTGAGTGTAAATATATGTGAAATGGCATACTTAGTAGACGATATTAGGGTTGTAGACATAGATTTTTTTAGCTTCAAACTGTATCCTGAATACAGGGTCGTATTCGTAGAGTCGTAGTGTGACTGTAAATACCACGGTTGTGATTTTAGTTTTTATTCATTTGATTTTGTTAATTTAGTATATTATTAACTTATCGAAATAAAGTCTTATAAATTGAAAAATGCTGGCTGCACGTGAACAATATGATTAATTGTCACGTTCCGGCTGAGACGCGCGTGCAAGCGAGAGAGCGGGACAAATGACAGAGAGGCACGATCGGCCAAAGCGTTCGGCTAGTGACGCATCTATCCATTCAATGTTATTTGTAATTAACAGCATATTTTTACTATAGTCTGTATAATCTAAGTAAAAAATAAATTAATTAACAAATGCAAATAAATGTTAATTTGTCGTACAAAATAAAATGTTCAATTAACTCCTTTGTCTTTACATACATAATATTTTTTTTATACTGCTGTATCCCGCACAAAGCAGGGTATGCAGAGGGTTACCTAGTGTTAAGACAGTCCATTCCCCAAAATAATGTTTAATCAGTGATAATAATTCAATCCAGAAAAGTACGCAATTTTCCATCGATATTTTCGTAAAAAGTTATTACTTAAAATTATCGTCCGTAAACCGACTTTACAGTCAACCAGTTCTTAGGTTTAAAATTTATTCCGCATAGATATATTAGAGTAGTCAGAGATATCCTAATGTTAATACAATCTCTTTACTTTCTGTTCAAATACGAGAGACTGCGTGTTGAGTGGTTCCACGTTAACCAGAGTGGGTGGTGATTAAACCCACAACCATCGCACTTGTACCCAGATGTAAACACACTGTGTAACGATGATCTTTTTATTTAATTTTTCTTTGAAAATGTGAATATCTATTAATAATTTAAGCAGATCTTTTTATAAAGATAGAGTTCCTGTAAACAAAACTTCATACTTAGATTGATTATTGAACGTAGAAGTGGCTAACAACTCAAACTTATTAAATATATACTCAATATATTAAGCGTATATTACTAAACACAGCAGGACAGGGAGAGGGGACCTAGTGTTAAGACACTCAGTCTCCGATTAAAATTATTAAGTCACGTATATTACGTGACTTAATAATTTTCATCTATAAGTGAAAGCGACTGATTGTAAATGCAAAAGTTGTTCTATCCTGACTCAAGGGATTGATTCATACTTTAATAACTTTTTTTATTTTCCTACTTTTTGTTTTATATTGTTTTGAGAAAAAAAAGAAATTAGTTCATATTCTCTACTTTTTATTGGAATTCTACTCCAAAGTTGTCAAACCAAATGTTATTTATTTTTATTATTTTTAATTTTATGATTGAAAGCCGATATTTAATCATTCAATTCACATGAAAAAATAACGTTCACATTTTCGTTTACAAACAAACCAATGAATTATGAAAGTGCGTGGATTATTTTCTATAGCACGTCAAAGTTATAATGTTTTTTTTTTCAAGTTTCGCGCTGTAAGTCGCATATAGTAGAGTAGACAGAGGGAACCTGGAAATCTAGCATTAAAACACTTCATTCACATTTAGTTCCACACTTAAGTTCCCCACTTTTCGCCGAATTTTGGATGCTTTGCGTGTTGAATAGCGGAAGTCAAAGCCGCGGTTTGCCTCGTTACCAAAGCGAGGTTGATGCTTAAATGTAAAAACCATTTAACAAACATTTAAGCTTCAATATAAATGTTATATTTCAATATAAATCTTATTTCTAAAATTAAAATACAAACGAGAATATATTCCTATAATAAATTAAACCATTTATATCATAAAATAAATTTAAACATTTTAGGGGGTTCATAATCGCTTTATTAATTCCTTTTAGCCTTTACCTTTTTCCTTGTGATTCTCTCAAGTATAAATCTCTCCCACACTCGCTCTTAGTAAGCCTCTTTCGCACCCTTTTTACAAAACACGAAAACATCATAAAACTTTATAAAGAAATATATTATGTTTACTGTTACTGTTTGGACGAATGTAAATAACGTTGTTACTAGTGTAAATAAAATTTTCCTCATTTTCCTTATTTTGATTTTATAAAGTAAAGAAAACATAATAAATATTAAACTTTTGTATGATTACTTGCTGAATTACAAATATACTTTGTTATTATAGAGAAGTACACTTGTTGAATGTACGTATGATGTTCAAAACAGTTAACTGTTACTTTCTCTCTGTAACTTTTAACTCCAATTTTTTTTTCAACTTCACGCTGTATCCCGCACATAGCTTTGTGTGACAATGACCGCACAATTCTTGAAAAATTAATTAAAATTACTCACAAACTTTGATAGTGAAATGAATAAAAATGCAATTAGCTTCACGCTGTATCCCGCACACAGCAGGGCAGGCAGAGGGAACCTAGTGTTAAGACACTCCGTTCCCCCTTTTCTGCACAATTCTGGAGGCATTGCGTGTTGAGTGGCAGAACTCAACGCCGCGTAGCCTCGACACCAGAGCGAAGAAATGAAAATATAAATTTAAGTAAATATTTCATCTTCTCGAGTGGGGATCGAATCCACAACCAGTCGGTTTTACAGTCACACTTCGTGCCACGGCTGGCCTTTGATTTTGTCTTCTGTAAAATTGCAAAAAGTGCAAATACGTCATTGTTGCACTAAATTAACGAATTATACAATTATCAAATCAACTCCCACAACAGCAGGAAATAGAGACAAACACAAACAGAGCGGTATTTTAACAGTATGCGAATATGAGATCGATTAAGTCGAGTGCAGTAATCAATCACGTCGCAAAACCAAATACGCTTTGATTCATTAGATATCCAAATGAGTAGAGTGTTGATTTTCCGGTAATACTGTATGTAAATATATATTTAGAAAATTGGAATGATTGTCATTTAATAAATTAGCGACTATTATTAACTGCTATATAACGATACAAAAGGAAATTTTAAAATTTCACCACACTACGCGCGGATTGCGTAGCGGCTCTAGAGTTGGGCGGATAATGGTGAGCGGAGTGTCTTAACACTAGGTTTCTCTGCTCACCCTCCTGTGTGCAGAATACAGCGTAAAAATGTTTTATAATTTAAGATATAACAACATAATATGTAATATTATTATGATGAGATAATATTTTTTTATGTACAATTCTATCTCTTATGGTTTCTAACGAATATGACTAAAAATAAAATATAAACAAAAATGTATTAGCGTTTGAATGTTTACATAACTTTTGAAATATAAAAAACAAATACAGATATAAAACGGAAGACAGGAATTATATAAATAAATATTTCATCGTTCGTAACATTGATATGTATCTTAAGGTGTCCTAGTTTTAAAATGAAAAACATCGTTAAAGCTGTCTTGGCTCAGTGGAACTGGACAATAATAAATATATTTTTTATTAAATTCCATATCTCTGAAATTATTAGCAACAAATTAAAAACATAACTAATTAAAAATATACTTCTCACAGTGCAAGAAATAATCCAAGGAAAAATTGAATTTTACATTTGAATTTCTCGTATAGGTCAGTCATAGTCAATTTTAGGCCAACAATTGGGACGTATGGAAATGATAATAATATTTAAATTTACCACAACCTGTCGCATTTAAAGGCACATACTTGTGCCCCTACGCGACGATTGAGCTTTTTCGCATTACTATATTAAATCTTGAATTTTACAAACAGCAGCAACACTGTTCTTAAGTTTTAGTTGAATATTATGTATGGTGATTGAAAAATATGCTATCGTTGCTATGAGTAACATTCAAATGGTTTGGTTGGGTTTGGTTGTGGGCAACTATCTTATCGTGGTATTTTAGATATACTCTTAGATAGACCTATTTTTTGCAACTTTAAGTAAAAAATACAAAAAAATATCAAAGCGAACATTAACATCAATTTAATAACATCATATAAGTCCCATACCAACATACAAATTTTCCTTGCACTAAATCATTTGTGCCTAATACAATTAAGTGTGTTACCGTCGCCAGAGCAATTAGGCCTCACCGTCAAACGACCGGGACTGCACGCCAAACCGCACTCTAATTACTGCTACATGAACATATTCTCTTTGAGGAAATAGATTTTTGTTACGTTATATGATAAATTGTAAATACCATATAAAACTATTTGAGGCCAATGAGGCCACTGTGGTGTGAGGCGCTGCTTGTGTTGGACAGAGTTTGACTGAAAACGGCGTTGTGTTCCGCCAATCAGCACAAGCGACTAAATTGGGCAGAATTTATATTCGTAATATTCATATTAATAGAATCAACGTTCAACGATAATAGAATCACGAACACTGCGTTTGCCTATTCAAATTCAACATGTTATGTTCACTGAACTTCTAATAACAATAGTCTTAATCAAGCTGTATCCTGCATATAGCAGGGTAGGCAGAGGGAACATGGAGTCAAGACACTCCGTTCCCAACTTTCCGCTGGATTTTTCAAGGCAGTGTGTGGGCGGAACTCAATGCCACGCTTTGCCTCGACACGAAAAAATGAAAATATTTAATTTCTTCGAGTGGAAATTGAACCCACGACCTGTCGCGAGAAACAGTCACAGGCAAGTGCCTCAACACCAAATTTGGCCGAAGCTGAAACCGAAATTTCAGTAGGTCACTAATGATGACATAATTTTATGTAATTAATTTTAATAGACTCAGTGTCCGAGTAAAATAGCCTATATTCTTATTTATTACCTTTTCCCTTCCAAGGAAAGCACGGCGTTAAGTTCCACCAATCAATGAATTCAACGGAAAGGAGAGAACAGATGTGGAATGGGAATTCATAAAAAGTGTCTTGACGGAGTATTTTAACACTTTTACAGAAGACAACTGCTGTGTTTTAGGGATTGCATTTTTACCCAGACTAACTAAAACGATGGTCTTATAATAATAATAACACAATAGCTTGAAATCTAAGGATTTTTTTTAATGTTCCCTCTGCCTACCCTGCTATGTGCGGGAAACACTGTAAAACTAAAGCAAAAAAACCCAATCTACAAATTTAATTTAGTAACAGAATGTAACAAAATACTGTAATAAATAATCGAAAATGACACAATAAACATTGAAATATACCATTGAAGAGATTTATATATTGGACCAAATACTCGGCGGTACTTTGACTCACAGCAGGCGACAAAAGACGTAAATAATGACCTAACATGGCAAAGTGTGTAGGGTATAAGTTAGAAATAGTGAAATCAATATAAGTTATACTATAGGAAAGTATAGGAAAACAAACATTTTCCTTAGATTTCAAGCTATTGTGTTATTACTATGGGACCGTCATTTTAGTTAGTGTGGATAAAAATGCAATTCTTAAAATTATTTCGGAATCGCATTGTATTTTAAGTGGCGGAACTCAACGCTGCGCTTTGCCTCGTTACCATATGTACAATAGGTGAGAAAAAATATTTAATAAATACTTATTTAAAAAACGTATAAAAACTTGAACGTAGCGGGACTCGAGCTCGCGCCTCCTGAAAACCGACCAGGCGCGAGGCGCTCTGACCACTAAACCATACATTCTCATCAAGCTAAGTTGAAATTTTTATACGCTTGTTACAACTTATTTATGTCGTTAGTATCTCTGTAGGGAGATTTTTAAAAATTCTTCAGATTTTAAAAAATTCTTTAGATTTTTAAATGTCGTCTTGCAAGAGAGAATGCTATTTATTAAATATTTTTAACATTTTTTAAAGCGTTATTCCACAATAAGGAAAGAAAAATACTTCTTTAAAAACGTATAAAAATTTGAACGGGGACTCGAACCCGCGCTTCCTGGAAACTGACTTTAACTAGTCGTAACAATTTAAAAATGTTAAAAATGTTTTATAAATATAAATTTTATTTTCTCGTATGGGTATAGAATCCGCTTGTGCCTCGCAACCATAACTGTTGGCATCTGCACTCGCCTCCTACATTACTTCTCCCTACTTGTGACACGTGACAACTACGCCACTTGGTTCAATTCAAAATGAAACTTTCTATATAATGCAGTCTATTTATAGAAAATCCATTAATAATTCTGTACCTGATCAAGAAATTCCTTCCTACTCAATCCAAATACGGCGACTGATAGCGCTCTTAGAAAATTATTTTATAATGAACACAGCAAAGGGAACCTAGGGTTGAGACACTTCCCCTGGCACCGACCCTTTCATACTACGAGTGTTACTACTACTAGTCTAATATATATATCATATCTTAAATTTTGAGGTTTTGCCACTTGATTGGTTTCGCAATACGATATTCACACGAAGTTTATAGTACAAAGGCTTTATTGAAGCGTTTAATATTTAATTGTGTATTAGTTAATATTATCATAGATAATTCAATTATATATAATATAATATATATGTTGGGTCCAAATCTAAAGTATAGGTATTACTATTTATTTTCTGTATGAAATAAAAAGTTGTATCTTTTTATGTATTCTTATTTATATAAAAGTGGGGCAACATTTTTATGCGTATTAAGAAATATTTTTAGCAGCTTCACGTTGTTTTGCCAGAAGTTTTTGGTACATAGAGGGAACTTAATATACATTGCGTGTTGAGTAGCCGAACTCAACGCCGCGCTTTGTCAACTGAGACAAGAAAAGGAAAGGTCATAAAATATAAAAATATTCTCGAGTGGGAATCGAACCAACAACGCTGATCTACTGCGTCAACGTGACCTCAAAAGACATATCACAAAGATTATTGCCACCGGAAACAATGCTTTTAACTTTATTATAGGATCTTCCTCTGTTAGGGCCCATTTAGTTTATGATAACTATCTTACTTACTATGTCAGCTATAACGGGCGTCGGTAGCCATATTCACACGAAATGAATGTTTGACGATAAATAACTTTGTCTTCAGCTATTAGTCACTTCAATTCTTTGTTTAAATATTTTTTTATTTAGTTTTGGTTATTTTATTTAGTTTGGTTATAAGAAATATGCGAAATTGAGTTCCGTAACTCAACACGCTGTATCCCGCTCAGAGCAGGGTAGGTAAAGGGAACCTAATGTTAAGACACTCCTTTCCCCACTTTCCACTGAATTCTGGAGTTGAGTGGCAGAACTCAACGCCGCGCTTTGTCTCGACACCAGAGCGAAGAAATGAAAAAACACATTTAAACGAATATTTCATCTCCTCGAGTGGGTAGCAAACCCACAACCAGTCGGTTTTACAGTGACTGACTTCATTGTAATACATGTACATAGAAAATGGCTAGTGAAATATCACTTCGTTGTACGATTTTTTTTTATTTTATAGACTATAACGGTAAATAGGCACTCTAAAATTTACATATCTATAAGAATCAAATATTTTTTTAATTATAAGTGTATTTAGGGAAAATTTCATAAATCTTAATTAAAATGCATGTGATTTTATTTGATTTTGCTGGTAAACATAGTCTTATTTAATAGAAAAAATGTTTGTTTATTGCATATTTATCTAGGAAGTCAGTAGATACAAGCCTAATTCGCGCTGATTTGATTTATTTCTCTATCATTCAGTCCACAACCTCTTCTATCTTTCAGTGTGAGTCAGTAATAATCAATTTAGCTGTTCCTTATAGATTTTATAAATTATCCTGAATTTACGTAGATTATCCAACATAAAGACAGATAGACAAATATTTTGAAATTATTGGTTTATGTTTTAGTTTCTTGTAAATAATGATAACTATTAAAAAACACTTTTTTTTGGTAACTCGGTTATTTTTAAATCACAGACAGACACTTCAATTATATTTGTATGTATAAATAAAAACATTAGTAAAACTTAAAGTTAAAAGTTACAAGTCATTACAGAAGAGGTTCCTCATTAAAAAGCTAAGGAAACTTCTAATTTCTCTGTTCTCAAACTTCCAGTACGGCGTGTTCGTTCCAGTACGTGATGTATTAGGTTAGTTTACTTCAAACTCATATTTTAAACAAGACTTTTATGGTACCTTTTTTTGTATAAAATTATTTTCACAATAGTTGACTTTAAGGAATATTGAAGAGAAAATATTTAACGTATAAAAAAATACAAGAGGCGAGACTCGAACCCGTGCCTCTTCGAACTATCCACGTAAGGAAGTAAAATGTAAGATGCCGTTTTCATTCATATATAAAACAGCATCTCAAGACCGCTCTCAAGATTTATAAATACAGGTCTTAGTTTATGAATATTTAAAAAATAAATTATATTCATTTTCTTAATAGGTCTATACCTATAAAGAAAATAACTATTTATACCACCACTAAGAAAATAATAAAGCGTTAAAATCTATTAAAAGCCTAAAAGTTTTGTTTGAACGCGATAATATCAGCCACTATTACTGGTGTGAATCCAAAAAAAAATTGTGTTGGTTATATTGAATATATCGATGTCATTTATTTTTAGTTACTTCGGGCACATACCTTTAGCAACAAGAAATACTTAAGAGTGTTTCTTCTCTACTTAACTCTCTCTTAACTAGCTTTTGCCTGCGTACGGCAAAAATTATTTGATAATTATTATTAATTATTATTTTATTAATTATTATTCAAAATATGCTATTCAAAACAGACTGAAGTTCTGATACCAGCCCTAATTACATGTCAAAATCGCTTGAATATGGCGCCGATTTTTTGATGTAATAAAAATTTTATTCTTTGTAATTATGTTTGTTTTCGTAGAGTCCCCCTTGATTTATAACTCTGTTTGCGTGCATTGATAGATATTATAAGTTTTAGGCTTAAAAGATAATATTTGATATTATCATGATTTCATCCTCGATAAACTTCTTATGTCACTTCTTTTGTAAGAAAAATGTGATATTTTCGACATTATGTGAGCTTTAAACCCAAAAAAAGGTTTAAATGTGTGAACATAATGTCGATAATATTAAAATATCTCAAAATTCTTTTATAAATTTTGAATATATTTATCTAAAAATTATAAATATATTTATATTAAAAATCTTAAGTTATGTAATGGTAACAATTTTAATCTGTTTTTCCTTATAGGGAGTTACTTCACAGTACGTGTGACATATCCTATTCTTTTTGAATCGTCGGGAATCAAGGCCATAAAGTGCCTCCCATTATGCACCACGATTGGCCTCTGTAAAACGGGATATGAAAATAGTTAAATATAATCTTCTTTATGGGAATCGAACCCACGACTATCACATTTACAATCAAACACTGACCTCAAACATAACACTAATTTTGTTTATTTTAGAATTTCTAACCAATTATGAACTTTTAATAAGTATTTAACCACATCATTAGCGTACTGTTATAGCAATTTATTTATAACTTGATTTTGGTTTAGCGTCACTCACTGAAAAGGTTATTGCAGAGCCACACGAGCAAATTGAAAAATTTTTTCTTACTCAATTCCAATTTTGTCAAATAAAAATATAGGCAGTCGTGGCGCAGCGACACAAAGTTTGACTGTAAAACCGACTGGTTGTGGGTTTGATCCCCACTCGAGGAGATGAAATAATTACTTAAATTTATATTTCCATTTCTTCGCTCTGGTGTCGAGGTTAAGCGCGGCCTTGAGTTCTGCCACTCAACACGCAATGCCTCCAGAATTCGGCAGAAAGTGGGGAAAGTGTCTTAACACTAGGTTCCCTCTGCCTACCCTGCTGTGTGTGGGATATAGCGTGAAGCTGATAAAAAAAAATATAGTACAGTTCCCATTAAGACACTTCCGTTTCACATTTGCTACCGATTTCTTGAGGCATTGCATGTTGAGTTGCGGACCTCAAGTCCGCGCTTTGCCTCTTACCAGAGCGAATATCAAAAATATTTAATTTCTTCACGCAGGAATCGAACCTACAATCTCCCCAAAAACACCAAACAACCCATGCGCCACGATTGTTGTTTATTAATTGGGTTTTTTGTATAATTTAAGAAATTAATTTATAGGACACTTTATGCTATAATAACAACTGTAACTAAATACAAATTAATAAATTCAATTAACATTTTTTTTAATTGACAAAGTATAAAAGACACCTGAATACGTGGCTCTTCACTACTGTGAGGTTTCGTAGGAATTTTCTTCCACGCGTCACGCAAATGCGAATGGCCTACCTGCGGCAGTGTTTCCAGGTTTATACGACATCGATATCTTTAAAAAACATGTCTATCCTCCACCTTACAGGACGGCAACGCACCTGCAGCTCCTCTGGTGTTGCACGGGGTCGTGGGCGGCGGTAATCACTTACCATCAGGTAACACGTACGCTCGTCTGCATTGTCTTTTCCAAGAAAAAAGGGAATCGTGGCGCAGTGAAATAGCATCGTTTTGTAGGCGCGATGAGATTTGTTTTTATTTATCCGTCTGAAGAATACAAAGTGAGGTTGTCGCGGCTTAGGGACACCAGAGTGCGTTGTGGGTTCGATTTCCCCTCAGCGCATGAAATATTTAATAGTTTCAACTCCTCGCGACGTTGAGATTCGCCACTCAACATGCAATGTTTTTGGAATTTTTCAATGGAAAACGGGGTGTTAACACAAGGTTCCCACGTTCCCACGGCTTTTATGCACGATACAGCGTGAAGCCAATAAAAAATAAAATAAAATATTAAATCATTTATTTAACAAGAATCTTCGATAGTGTTTGTGACATAACGTTATTACACGTTATAAAATAGAAACGTCTGCAACTCTTGTCTTGACAGTTTATAATTGAAACGTGAAATAGAACTATACGTGTTTTCTATAAATAGTCCATATATTTTAACATTTTTTAAAATATTATTCTATACTACGAAGAGAAAAATATTTTCGAAAAAGTATGAACTTCGTAGGCTATTATGGCAGTAAACTATTATTCCATTCCTCATTTTCCGCCCAAATTCCGCCGTCTTCGAAAGCGAGGAAATAAAAATATATTTTTATTTTTTCTACCTTCACACTGTCTTCAGCACATAGCAGGATAGGTAGAGGAACCTGAGACCTAGCGTTAAATTGCATATACTTCGCCACGACTGATCTTAAAAGAAAATAATGCTTATGTACATATATAAAAGAAATAAAAAATATTTCTTTTATTAAATTAAATCTTCCCTCAGTTTTTGATGATAGAAATGAATTGAGTATTTATCTACTAAAGGGTTTTGTGTCTAAAAGGTATTAAGGGGATCTAACGCTAAGCCTATAGAGCAGATTTGGCAACAGAATTTTGGTATAGTGTAGTACCTACTAACGTCTGAATAATTCCGTTTGATTTTCACAGGCTTTAAAGAGATCATTTTCTTTTTTCGTTATTTCATGTCGGCAAATATAGATTTGCCGATAAGTATAGATTTATCAAAAATAAGTATAGATTTATTATAGAACAAATCTATACTTATTTTTGAGGAGTTTGTTTTGATTGATAGTAGTAATCTTAGGAACTTTTATTAAAATTAAAAAATATATTATTATGATGAGGCCAATCATGGTGCAGGAGCGCAAATTGTGTGACTGTAAATTCGACTGGTTGTGGGTTTGCTCCCCATTCGCGGAAATGAAATATTTATTTAAATTTATAATTTCACCTCTCCGCTCTCTCAACACGCAACGCCTCCAAAATTCGGCTGACAATATGGAACCGAGTGTCTCTCGAACATTAGGGTCTCTCCATCTATCTACTCTAACGCAGAAATTTGTCGTTGGAAATACAAGTATGCAGTTCAGTCTTGAGAGTTAAATGACATTAATGATGGTCTTGTTAATAAAAAATATTATAAGCGCGTTGCCGTATACCCCACAGGTTGAGGTTCAATTCCATTCAATGAAAATTTAATATTTATTATTTTTATTTAATTGCGCTAGGAACGAGGTAAAGCCCAGCTTAGAGTCTCGCTACGCAGTACCTAATGCTTTCAGAATTCGGCAGAAAGTAGAGAACGGAAGTGCCTTAATGGAAACGCAGTAACGTAACATTAGGTTCCCAAGTTTCAAACCAGGAAGCCGAAAAATTAAAAAATATATTAAAAAAGCTTTCTTACAAATATCACAGGTGTACAATCAGAGTATCCAGTTCAAGTAAACATTATTAAAGTGCCGTATCGATTCTCCTACATTTAATACAGGTCATAAAAGATTACTACTGCGCCGGTCGTGGCGCAGCGGCACGAGGTGTGACTGCAAAACCGACTGGTTGTGGGTTCGATCCCCACTCGAGGAGATGAAATATTTACTTAAATTTATATTTCCATTTCTTCGCTCTGGTGTCGAGGTTAAGCGCGGCGTTGAGTTCTGGCACTCAACACGCAATGCCTCCAGAATTCGCCAGAAAGTGGGGAACGGAGTGTCCTAACACTAGGTTCCCTCTGCCTACCCTGCTGTGTGCGGGATATAGCGTGAAGCTAATTAAATTTAATTTAATTTAAAAGATTAAATGCCACTAGCTCGACTTGCCCCAAATTGTATTCTCTCGAGATAAGAAAGTGTACCTTACAATTTTAAAATTGTTACTTCGTCTTTGCCTTTGGAATGGTTTCGCTTCGGCGAGTGCTGGCTCTTTGCACGTTTGTGGCTTTCAGAATACTTACTTGTGGTATATTGTGTTAGTTTTTCAATTTTTTTTCAGTTTCACGCTGGAAACTGGCAGCCTCATATAGCAGGGAAGAGGAAACCTAATGCTACACTCCGTCCCCCACTGTATGCTTTTCGTAATCTTAGAGATATTGCGTGTCGAGGAGTAGAACTCAACGCTGCGCTTTGTCTTGTTACCAGAGCCAGATAGTCAAAGCTCATTATTATTTCTACTACAATACTAGGTACTACAATTTTTATAATATGCTACTGTAGCTATATTATGTTAAGGTGAGATGAAGGTGGTTCCCTCTGTCTTCCCTGCTGTTTGCGGGATACAGCGTGAAGCTGATATGATTTGGTTTGATTTGATATTAAGGTATTTTAAGTTGGAAGTTTAAGCAACATTTTGATCAATTCATCGATTTTATTATATGCGGCATAGCGAGAAGTAGAACAAATATTACAGCGTCACACACTCTAATCATACTTATTTAGAAAACGTATAAAAATTTTAACGAAGCGGGACTCAAACCCGTGCATTCTGAAAACCGACCAGGCGCCACTGATCACTAACGTAACGTATGGCACGTTCTCGTCAAGCTACGTCGAAAATTTTATACGTTTGTTACAATTTATTTATGTTGGTAGCATCTCTGCAGGGAGATTTTTACAAATATCCGCTTCCCAAAGATATTAGATTACTAAGAATTATCATCTGGCTAGAGGGAATGGTATTTATTAAATATTTTTAACATTTTTAAAGTGTTATTCCACACTTAGGAAAGAAAATTAGTTATTTAGAAAAAAAATCTGTAGATTTTTTTATTAAGTATGGCTTAGTGGTCAGAACGCCTGGCGGTTTCTAGGAGGCGCGGGTTCGATTCCCGCTATGTTCAAATTTTTATACGTTTTCTAAATATGTTTTTTTTTCTTAAGTGTGGAATAACACTTTAAAAAATGTTAAAAACACTTTAATCATTTTCATTTGGTTGTAATGGCTAGGTTTTATATAAAAGCATATGATTATATTAATTTTATAAAAATTAATCTAATCTCAACAGAGAAGTAAAATAATTTAAATATATAAACATTACTCAAGTTCAAGCATCTAACATTATATATTACACCATCACTTAAATCTATTTTTAATGGAAGATAGTATTTATTTAAAGATAAATGTACCGTTCAGGTAAGATTTATGATAATATTATTGATGAAAACGTATAATTAAATCCTAAACAGTCATATAAATATTTTAATATTTTTTAAAGTGTTACTTTACACAATTTAAATAAAATTATTTTTAGCATTAACTATTTTGGATTTTTTTTCCATTTATTATAATTAAAAGTAAAGTTAGATGTCGTAATTTCTTTTAAAGAATCCTTACGGTACTTTAATTCCATATAAACTTGAATTTCGTACTCTCATCGTAAACTTGTTAGATTTCTTAGAAAGGTTTGTTAGAGTTATTAATTCCAATAATATTCAATTTATATATCAAGTATTGCGATTTAAAATTGTGGTACAATCAGCTACAATTCATTAACTAAGATTTGAATTTCAGTTACTACACTGAGATATTTTCTCGCTCTGGTATCAAGACAAAGCGTGGTGTTGAATTCTGCAACACAAAACACAATGTCTTCAAAATCGTTTAGAAAATGGACAACAAAATATAACACTAAGTTGCCTTTGCCTTCCCTGCTTTGTGCAGGATACACGTATATAGCGAGAAATTAAAAAAAAAACAATTACATAAACAAAAATATTCCTTAAAACGAATCGATTCTATGAAACGAAATATTTTTCATTCATATGCAAAGTAAAAAGGAAAGAAGGCCATACATATTTCAGTTGATTAACTCTAGAAAAGAAATCCAGTTATTTTCTATACAAAACTAAAGTAAACTAATAGTTGAAATAACAAATACGAACATAAAAATATAAATTTTCTTAGAAATATAATGTAAACTACTTTAGCAATGATTCATTTACTTACATATTTCGTAACACTCTAAAGAGATTACACTCTGTCATGAAATCTTCCATGATTTGTTAATGTTATTACTATTGCTTCTGCGTATGAACGTAATGTATAATTTATTGTGGATATTATTAATTAGAGTATTACATCACATATCATGCATGAAAATGGAAAAGTAAATATATTTTGTAACCACATTTACATATTTATTAAGTACTAGTTTTTCGAGGTCAGTAGTGGCGCATTAAAATATAAATGTAAATAAATATTTCATTTCCTCGAGTGGGGATCGAACCCACAACCACTCGCGTACAGTCACATTTTGTGCCCCTGCGCCACGGCTGGCCTCATGAAATCATCATCAATGAAATTACAAATAATCAATATAATTGTTAATACGAAATGGCCGCCGAAACAAAATGGCGGATAACTAATTTTTGCACAAGTAAATGAATGGGCTCGATTTGTAAAATAAAATAGGTACACCATGAAAGAAATCTATAAAAAGCTTGTTTTTGAAGAGATAGTATAAATTATAAAACTGTAACATTTGAAACCAGAGAAGTTAGTGATATTACACTTTATTGTGACTTTATCTCGTAAAGTATATTTTAACATTCCTTTACCTTCTAGGAAAAATATTTTATTCGATAAAACTCAATCATTAAGCCTTTTCACTAGTTGTTATATTTATTTCTCAATACAGTCTGTTTTAGTATGCGATTTACCTATCCTTACCGCAAAATGTTCAGAAATATATGTGCTCAAAGTTTTTAAAATACTTAATATGTGAGTTAGTTCTTTCGAAATGTAAATGTAAAATATGATTAATGGGCACCAAGGCAAAGTCTCTGTATAAAGTCCCAAGAATTGATCGCCGTCATTTGTCTCTAGAAAATTTAAATAAATTGCATTTTAGGTTCATTTTTATGATATAAATTTTGTTTAATTTTATTTTAGGCCAGTTATGGAGCAGTTGAGGGTACAATTTAACTAGAGGAAAAATAAATATTTAATATTCTCATTTTACCGCTCTAGTAACGACGCAAAGCGCGGCGTTAGTTTCCACTAATCAACACGCAATGCATTCAGAATTAAGTGATAAGTGGGAAACTGAGTGTCTTAACACTAGGTTCTCAGGTTCCTTCTGCCTGCCATGCTATGTTCGGGAATAACTTAAACTAAAAACATTAAATTTTCTTTAACATTTATCTATATATTACCTACTATTTACGCAATAACTGGCAGATCATTGATGGTAATATCTTAATGAAGTACGCATTAGTTGAAATTGCCCTAAAACACTTTAATAACCTTGGCTTTAAGCACGCAATTTCATTTTAACCAAATTAAAGATTCTCATCATAGATTATTATGTTTCTATCTAAGTTTAGTAATTTTTGTTCTAATATGTTACGAAATGGGCTAAAGGCTAAATTAATTGGAAAGTTTTTTTTTTACTTGCACTTTGGAATCTACTGAGAAATTTTGGCTAACAGGAAATATTTTTATTTCCGATGAGCGAAATGAAAAAGTGAAAATATATAATAAACTGCCATTTTTTCTGAATCTTAATATCTCTAGCGAGTTATTACGGGACTAAAAATTCACAAATATTATTAATTTATAACATAATTACAACTCTTCTGTTTCATTTTCCTACTGCGTGACGTAAATTACGAAACAGAAGAGACACGACACAAAGACGAAATTATTGAATTTAAAAAGTAGAATTTTAGCATGAACTAAAGCACTAATAAGCGACTAATAGTAGTAGTAGTAGTAGTAGACAACTAGTCTTTTATATTATCTCTAAATAGAGCTACATCATATACGACGTCCTTCAAAATGCACCAAAAGGAATGTCATCAAAATAAGATAGTGGTTAATCTCTTAATGCGTGTGATCTTGATACGTTATCAATGTCTTAGTTAGATGTTAACGGCCTCTGCGGTGAAGCTAAACAAATGAAAAAAAAATCTTTAGGCTCATTCGCTATCCTGCATATATTAGGATAAACCGCACCTGTCAAAGCAGGTGATTGAACCTACAACCGTTGCATTTAGAGTCAAACACTGTACCAAAGACATTCGTTAAAAAATATTTTCAGTTTCATGATTTATTATTGATAGCAGGATAAGCAAAAATGCCTAAGTTTGACACGTATTTTGGCAAAAAGGGAGAGAATTGGATCTTTAAGGAAGAAGAATGAAAAAAGACGAATGCTGTCCGCAGAATTGCATCACTAAATGCAATCTTTTTGTAAGGAGTCTAGCGCGAATGTCACGTGGCAAATGAAGAAGAACGGCTAAGATGGCTGGGGTGCGTCGAAAAAATAAATGATGAAAGCAATAAATGTAAAAAATATTTGTAAAGGAAAAGTGAGTAGGCCGAAAAAGACTTCGGTTAACTTTTGAAAACACAGTGTCGACGGTACTACAAGAAAGTCACATAAGGAGCACCAGCACCACTCGGAAGGCATGCATGAGCGTTGGCCGTTTCATTATTTATCTAGCTAGAGGTATATAAGGGAAGTTTAAAATATATATTTTTTTTTTGCCAATAGTGTTCAAATTCATAAACATTTAACTCAAACATGCATATACTAGTAAAATTAGATGAATAAGTATATTTTAGTATACTTCACTTCTCGATTACCACAGTTAAGAAACAAGTTTTCGAAATTTGTTCTTACAATAAGAAATTCCAACTATTTAATTTCGGATTTAACAAAGTTTTGTTAAGATCTTTCAAGAACTTCAATAACGTTCGTGTTTCGTTGAAAATTTTTAATTATGGCGTAATTCTTGAGATTTTTCAGGAGAAATACGAAAATAACGCGGCTGCACTGAAAAATACAAAAGGACGCTTGTGATTGCGAATCTATTCTGTTGCAGATATTTCAGTCTTACAGATGAAATTTCGAATCGTTTGTCCATCTTGCATTGTCACTTACTCTGCTTAGCTATCAACTTTTTTATTTTCACGCCGTATCCTGAATATAGGCAGAGGGAACCTTAAGATAATTAGTTAGTTCTCTAGTTACCGCATATTTCACGAGACATTGCGGGTTCAATGGTAGAACTCAACGGCGCACTTTGGCTTTTTACGAGAGCGAAATTAAATCAACCTATCATTTTTTTAACTTCATGTTGTATCCTGCACATTGTATGGTAGACAAAATGGACCTGGGAACTCAATTACAACATTCGGTTTCTTATGAATACACTTTCATTCCTATTTTTCCGCTAAATTCTTGAGGCGTTGTGTGTCGAGTTAACGCCTTTGCCTCGTTACCAGAGAATAATAATGAAACTATTAAATATTTCTTTTCTCCAAATGAGAATAGAACTCACAACCATCGCGTTTTTAGGGGCATGCTTCACGCTTGTGCCCCTGAGCCACGATGGCATCAATAAAATTAGTTAAAATAATCAAACATTTTCTCTTTTGAAGTAGCTTAATTATATTAAAGCCTAGTATCATATGTATTTGAATGTTAATCTAATATTAGATCCACAAATGCCAAGCGCTTTATAACATACATTTATTATACGTACTAGTAATTATATGGTGTCATGCATACAATATGGATTCGTATAGCGTTCTAATGAGACTAGATGATGCTTGCGGTTACGTTTAGTGAACTTGATTTATTGGCTCATATACCATATATTTGGAATGATGTGGTAAAAAATTGCTATAAGTAATCAGAGAAGTAAAGTACTGCGTTGAGTTCCGTTACCGTTACGCAATATCTCGAAGAGTGGAAAGTGGGGACCTGAGTGCAACCCAGCTATGCGGACAAGGACTATGCTTAAGTTATTACTTTACCTTCATGCTATATTCCGCAAATAGACAAAAAGATCATATAGCCAGAGAGATTGATATTAAGAGATTTCTCTCTGTCTATATGATCAACTTTTTGAGAAACTGCGTGTTGAGTGGCGGGACTCTCCACTCAACATGCAATAACATAAATTGAGCGGATCGGTTAGATCTTAACGTTGTAACATGTACTTCTATATACTTTTTGGTTAAATAAACCTAAAATATTTCTTTCCTAATTGTGGAATAACACTTTAAAAATGGAAAAATATTTAATAAATAGCACTTTCTCGTGCCAGACGATAATTCTTAGTAATTATCTTTGGGTAGCGGAAATTTGTAAAAATCTCCCTACAGAAATGCTAACAACATAAATAAGTTATAACAACTGTATAAAAAATTCGACGTAACTTGTTGAGAACTTATGGCTTATGGAGCGCCTGGTCGGTTTCCGCTACGTTAAAAATTTTATACGTTTTCTAAATAGGTATTTTTATTTCCTAAGTGTGGAATAACACTTTAAAAATGTTAAAAATACTAAAATATTTTTGTTTTAAATGACGCCAAACAATTTATGAACCTGAAAGTGGAGAGCGGAGTGTCGTTCTGCCTACCCTGCTACATTCGGGATACAGCGTGAAGCAGAACCTGCAAAACAACGATCACACACATCCCATTTGCAAAATAAATAAGTAATAAATTCTTTTATATCCCATTGATATATTCTTACGGTCACATTTATAGGCCATTAATTTAGGTTGTCATTATATAAGATTAATACCTCAACAAGCATTAGCCGTCCCTTTATCTAATCACCGGATTCTATGTCTTAACGCATTACGGTGGAAACAGATTGAGCTTATATGAATGTGGTTGTGTATGACAAACTGTTTTAGGCACACGATTTAGTTTTTTTTGTATTATTTTGCAGTATTAAGTTTATTTTTGGTAGTTAAACTGTAGAGGGTAAAAAAAGCAGGTAGGCAGAGGGAGCTCAGTGTAAAGACACTCCGGTCTCCACTTTCCAACGAATTCTGGAGGCATTACGTGTTGAGTGGTGGGACTCAACACCAGACTTCGACTCCACTTCGACACCAGAGCGAATGAAAAATTAAAATATAAATTTAAATAAATATTTTATTTCCTCAAGAGGGTATCGAGCACACAACCAGTCGCTTTTACAGTCACATAATCACGCCTGGCCTTAAGAGGTTGATGACCGGAAATGAGGCAAAAGAGGTATGTAGGGACCGTAGTGTTTGGTGCTCCGTCTCCTCTGACTATCCCGCTAGGGATAAAACTTGAAGCAAGAAAAGGAAAACAAGAGAACTGTAAATTTTCTTCAAATTATATATTCATATTGGTAACTGCTATGTGTCAATTCAAATGTGGTCAATTCTCTTATAACTAATCTTTAACCAAATATATTGCTATATACTGCACAGATGGTTGTAGACCAATGTTTTATAGGTCAAATCTGAATCTTTGCTTACTTTTGTATAATAAATAATACTCTCAAAATCAAGGCATCTGTTTGGATTATTGTATTTTTTTTTAATTAATTAAAAAAATATTTTAATATATTATTGAGATAATTGAAACCGCTGTGACGCAGAGCCAGCGTGTGAGCGTGATTTTGATTCCTGTTCAAGGTAATTAATTATTTTTATGAAATAGGAGAGAAAGATCACTCCGGTAAAAAAGCTGAAAGTGGCAAAATCGATAGTGCCGACCGGATAGTGCTAAGACACTCTTCTTTGCCTATCCTGTTTGTGCGGGACGTAGTGTGATGCTAAAAACAGCACACCCAATTCTGGTAACATGTTTATTATAACGAGATGCTTAGCTATCGTTGCTTAATAAACATAATTATTATTTTAATTATTCAAAATAACAAAATAAATCAAAATTTTATTTACTTCATAAACATTTATTTATAACCTTATTCGTTTACGAATCTCAAAGGAAATTTAATTTCAATGTAAACTTCGTTTTATGGATGGCGTTATTGTTCTCCTGTTTTAATATTGGTGAAAGTTAGCTTTATGAATATGTATGTAGTAGTATGTAATGTAATCATTGATTTTCACGATTTTTTTATATTTTAAATAAAAGTTTTTAACTGGATTAATAGCAAATATTTTAGTATTATTACGATTCGAACACTGCAATAGGTCGTGGTCAAAGGTAGACCTGACCTAACCTCAATTTCTCATCTCGGAAATTTGCAAATAAAACTATTTGGGAACATAAATATTATAATATACAAAAAATATCTGCATGTGATAATAAATATTTAAGCCCGTCGTAGTGTTGTGCGACAGCGGCTAAATTTTGAATTTTCAATATACAATGGCCAAAATTCAGATAGAAAGTGGAGAACGGAGTGTCATTATTACTTATGCTATAAAATTCGATATTTCCCATTGGCAATAAATGATAATACATGTTTAGGCCCTTTTATGATAAAACTAATACCAGATAACACAACACCAAATCAATTTGTCCATCATGGCTTATCTATTGGAGATTTGTTACGAAATATTGGTTTTCTACCGGAACCTATATTGCAACAAACATCAGAAAAGATAAAGTAAAAATATTTGTTGATTATAATTATTTGTAAAAGTTCTTTTTAAATTTTCCGTTTCTTCTGTGATGACATTTATTTTATGGGCTTACCATACTCTTACTTGGATCCCTGCCGAAGGCTAACTCTATACTAATATTATAAAACTAAAAAATTTGTTTAGTTAAATACTATAATCTTAGTAACTTCTTGTTAGAATTGAAAATTGTTGAGTGGCAGAAATTAATCCCGCAGTTTGCCTCGTTACCAGAGCGAAGAAATGATAATATTAAATATTTCAAGCTACCGGGTAGAAATCGAACCCACAACCTTCGCGTTCACAGTTGCCCTCTCTCTGCTACGATGGCCTCATCGCGTATTGATTGGCGGAACTCAACACCGCACTGTGACTACCAGAGCGAGGAAATGACAATATAAAAATAATCATCCCACAAGCAGAGATTTAACTTCCAACCATCTTATTTTCAGGCAGATTTTATCTCATTGCGCCTCGACAACCTCATAATAATAAAATAAAGAGCTTTATTGAATCTACGTATAGTAACTAAAGACGACTGCAATATAACTATGAAAACAAAATGGGTGTTACTTAGCAATTATTTACTATTGTTAAACTAAACAAGTGAAACAAGTTAGAGATAAATAAATTTATATAATTTTTCATGCAATTTAAAATCCCAGACCAGGAGAGGCCAGTCGTGGCGCAGAGGCACAAAGCTTGACTGTAAAGTTGACTGGTTGTGGGTTCGATTTCCACTCGAGGAAGTGAAATATTTGTTTACATTTATATTTTCATTTCTTACCTATGGTGTCGAGGTAAAGCGCGGCGTTGAGTTCCGCCACTCAATACATAATGTCTTAATACTAGGTTCTCGCTGTCTATCTGCTATGTGCGGGATACAGCTTGAAACTGATTTTTTGATTTTAAAATCACCTATAATTAATATTGTAAATCCAAAATATATTTGATTTTTTTTTTGTGAAAACAGAACAGTTAATTAGATTTACATAAATTTCCAACGATTTCGGAAACGGAAATTATAAAATCATTATTAAATTATATCGTCAAACAGATTTGAGCAATCCTGGCGGGGCTTTCTCTCGTGTTATAATTTTTGTTTTTTTTTTCAGGTTCACGCTGTATTCCGTATATAGCATGGTAGCAGAGGAGACCTAGAGCTAAGACACTCCGTTCTCCAGTTTCCACCGATTTTATGAAGCATTGCGTGTTGGCGCAGGTCCGTCAACCGTCCACGACGCTTGTGGGTTCGATTCTCACTCAGGGGAATGAAACATTTAATATTTTCATTTCCTGTCTCTGGTAACGAGGCTAAGCACGACTTTGAGTTTCGGCACTCAATATTTCAATAATTCAGCGAAAAGTAGATTTAACAAGATTAATTATAGGATAAAGGAAGGAGCTTCCTCCAGTTTGTTATTCTAAGCATATTTATCTGATAACCCTGATAGGATATGTAAATTTACTTAAAGCTGTATCATACTTTAGCTTAACCCTAGGGGTATTTTGTTTGTTCTAGTTATAGTAGCCATATGTACAGAATAGAAATATCTTCTATAAGTTTCCCATTATTCAATTCTCATATCCTTATTTGGTTAGGTGTTAAGTTCCGCTATTTGAAATATTATATCTTAAAAAATTGCCACAAAATGGGGAACGGAGTGTCTTAGCAGTAGGCTCGCTATAATAGAATTTTGCTGTTATCTTTTAATTTAGATCTTGTTTTAGCTATTAAAAAGTTATGGCACAAGAAAAAAATTGTGGTATAATCTTACGCTTTGCTTTTATCATTAATAGTATTATTGAATTTGAAACGACAATCAAAACAAAAAGATTTTTTTAAACATATAACAGATCAAGATAAATTGAGGCGTTGAGTGCAATGCCTGAATGTACAATATCTCAAAATTTGGCGGGGAGGAGGGAGCGGAGTCCATTAGGACATTAGGTTCCCTCTATATACTCTGTTATTCACGGGATATACGGAGCTATTAAATTAATTTAATGTTGTTCCATTACTAATTAATATACGATCAGGAAAATAAATTCATTATTCTATTAATATTGTAGTAATGAAAGATAATTTTACGATAATTTTATTTTAATTAATACGAAAATTCTTGTAAATAGACTTTATAGTTTCTTTACAAACATTATAGCTCCCTATTGCACGGTGTGAAGTATTAAAATAGTTTTATATTTCCTGGCAGGTGCTATATGAGAGCAGAAAATTTTGACACGCATTCGATTTCTTTGAAGATTAATATCGTTGCTATAAAATTAAATATTCTAAACATTACATAAAAAAATACATTACTTTTTTTATCTTATATCCATTGAGATTTGTAAGAAGAGAAAGTTTAGTAACATGAAATCAGCTTCACAGCTCTATCCTGCACACAACAGGGTGGTCAGAGGGAACCTAGTTAAGACACTCAGTTCCCCATTTTCCACTCTGGTCTGCGTTTACCGAATATAATTTTAATATTATAATAATACAATTGGATTTAAGAATATAAAGTTTTATTGAATAAGACAACTATGGATTTTGTCGCCAGGTCGCCTTAACACAACTATTTTAGACTTAAGAGGTTTAAGAGGTTTATATATTTTTATACCGTTATTATTTCTTTTCGTTTCAATAGTTATTGTATATTTAGAATTCTAACTTGTTATTAATGTAATATCACTATAATCGCATCGTCTTCCATAACTAACAATAAAATGGCAAGCGCGAGTCGGGCTCGCTCACCGTGGGTTCCGTATAAAAATTGGAGGTAGCTCGCGAGCTTTTTCTGAAATTCAAGCTTAGCTTAGCCAGAGCCCTTTCATCTAATACGTCACTTGAACTAACGGCTTAAATAAAAAAAATATCCCCATTTTAAGGCAATTATTTTTTAGGATTTCACCACAAATGTATGATTTTCAGTTTTTTTCAGAACTAGTATTACCTGTAGATGCTAGCTGTCAAACCTCATAATTCTAGGTCAACCGAAAGTACCATATTATTTTTTATTCCTTTTATAGTGTCGAAATATGCGTTTTTTGCGATATAAAAGCCATATTTTTGCGATATACACAGTATAACTGCGGTTTATTGGTAAAACATTGAGAAACATCGATATTAGGACGATGGAACTCATCTCCCATATCAAGAATAGGCTCGAAGTTAGCTGTGAATGTGTTTTTGAAGGCCAACCGAGGTCTCCCCCTACATCTCTTACCACTCACTTTTCCACCATAAATCTTTTTGCTGATCTTTCGTCATTAATTTTTTTGACGTGCCCAAACCAACTGAGCACGTTTTTCTTCATTCTCACCGTGACATCTTCGCTAGTGAGCAGCTGTACTGACGTTGAGTTCCACCACTCAACACGCAATAAACTTAAATTTGGCAAAAAGAAATGATTGCTATTAACACTAGGTTAGGCAGTGGCCTACTATGCCTCACGCGTATAGCGTGAAGTTGAAAGTAAAACCTATAAGTTCTCTATGTATATGTATCATAACTTATGAATATTTCCCACCCGTAAGTTCATTTTATCTTACGTCCATACATCATTGTATACATATTTTATGAGTTGTGAGAAGGAACTAGGGGCTATTATTTCGTTTTCTTGTTTTCCCTTATGTTTAGATTTCAAACTTTGCTAGTTTGATCGAAGAAGGGTTAACTAATGTTAAAGGTTTTCCATAAGATATAATTAGCATCTTATATTAAAGTAAAAACTTTTTTTAACTTAACGTTGTATGCCATTTACCATTTTTTGCTCAATTTTGCAAAACTTCGTAGCAGAACACAACGCCGCGCTCGTTACCAAAGCTAGGAAATGAATATATATTAAATATTTTATTTCCTCAAATGGGAATCGAACCTTCCACAATTTGTCGCGTTTATAGTCGCACGTTTTCTCTGAGCCACGACTGGCCTCTACACAAAATTATATATTTTATAAAATAAAACAAGAATTACAAACGAAAAATTTTCACCTGAAAAACATTAAGGCATTAAATGGCTTTCATTTTGTTTTCTTTTGAAGTTGGTTGTAATTTATATTTGCAGTTACGGCTTCGTTCTGTTACGTTCAATCAATATCGAGAGGTCTCTTAAGAAACTTATCTACAACTTTGATTATAATTTGAAGTATTATTAAGTAATATAAATTTATCGTTACACAAAATTAGATTTAAGTTGTTCAATAAATCTATATATCTATGTATTTATAAGAGTTACTTATCTGGTACAAATATAATATTTTTTCATTACAAAATATTATTTTTTTCTTTAATTAAAATTAAACAACGTAAGTGTAGTAATCTTATTAAAAAAGAGAAACAGCACGAAGCAATTTTTTTTTTCTTTTTTTAACTTTAGCCTTTAGTGAAGTAGGCAGAAGGAACCTAGTGTTAAGACACTCCATTACCATTAAGACATTTTTGCGTACTCGTTATGTATTGAAAGGCGTAACTCAACGCATTTAGAGAGAACCGCGCTTAGCCTCGACACCAGAGCGAGGAAATGGAAATATAAATGTAAAATAAATATTTCACTTCCTCGAGTAGGGATCGAACCCACAACCAGTCGGTTTTACAGTCACACCTAGTCCCGCTACGCCAAGACTGGCCTCAAACAATCGTATTGGCTTAAAACAACGTAATTAAACTAATTTCTAAGAAAAGTTTGTATCACTCCCCCGATCCGCAGTGACTGAGCGAAAGATCTCATTTTTATATTGCCTTAAGCAATTTTCTTTTGGTTTTCCATAACATTTCAAAGATTAGATGTACAGGTGCTCTCCGAAATGAATTATTGATATCGTTTATTTTTATTACTGTTTCCTTTTCGGGGTGGAAAGTGCTTGGTAATTTCCTTTACAGCACACACGGACAAAATCTGAGAGCTTAATTTATATTAATATGGAATAAATGTTTTTTTTTGTTCAGCGTTACGACGCAAAGAAAGTCCCTCTATTTTCATTAAAATTTTACAGGGCTCCTTGAAATGATTTAATTGGTTGATCAACTTTTAATATTCGGCCTGTTTCTTTTTTTTGTTTTATTTATTTCTTGTCTTTTTTTCTAGTAGTCGAGTTTTTATTTCTGCAAAGAGAGCCTCGTGCCAATAGACTCCATGTTTCTCTTGCAAGCCGTATTTGAATTATTGCGTATTGAAAGATGAAACCGTACACTCTTGAAGAAATGGCGTGCTATTTCTTTTATCAGAGCGGTTATATATTGATAAGTAATTTAAATATAACACATATATAGATAGATATAAGATATATATAGATAGATATAGAACATAAACAAAAAATATATAAGCTTTAAGTGATAAAGGACCGTGGGATCTCCATTGCGCTTACAATACACGATCTTTCAAATTATTATTATTATTTTTTATATTCAACAAAACAAAAGCGTTTAAATTTAAATAGTAGTAGAATATTCGTGATATCTTGATTGTCTTGTTTTTAATAAACTAAAATCTTTGTTTTTAATTAATTATTTTTTTATAGCTAGAGGGAACCTGTGTGAGTGTTAAGACACTCCGTACACTCCGTTCCCTACTTTCTGTTCAATATTCTCAATTGCAGCGCATTGTCTGTAGCGGAACTCAACGCCGCAGGTTTTTTAGCCAGAGCGGGGAAATAAAAATAAGTTATGCATAAATGATAATCATTCTCCAGAGCATCGATCGAACTGGTCGTAAAATAATAATATGTAATAATTAACAAATTACCATATATTTATAAGCGTAATTATAAAACAAATATTCTTTTTATAGATATATTAATTAACGTATTTAAACCGATTTCTTAAAAAGAGGAGGTTAATCAATTCGACTGTATTTTTTTATGTTTGTTATCTCAGAACTTTTGACTTTTTTATTTGAAAGTTAGTGCATTCTGTGTGGTTCATTTTTATAAGTTGGTCCATTTATGACAATGATGAACATGCGAAAATCACGTAAGTTTTATATTTTTTTATTTAATAAATAAAAATAAATATATATATATATATTTTTTATTTATATATTTTTATTTAGTAGGTTGGACGCGACAAATGGACAAAAAATTCTACATCCAACCAAGAAATTACGTTGTTTTTTTTGGAAAGGGTACACTTTAAGGGAAGTTTGAAAAAAGTGAAACTTTGGTTAGGTTCTGATCCGGTTGTAATTGAATAAGTAGTTTTTTTTTCTTTAAAAATATTAGTTAAATATTCCAAAATAACATAAAACTTACCTTTTCACAAAAAAGTTATACCACGAGTATAACCCGATGTTGACAAAAAGCTTCACGCCGCTAACCGTAAAGTCCATACAATTCACACGTAAACTTTTAAAAGTCACCCAAAAGTTTTGTGAAACAAACTTCTTTTATAATATATTTTAATACATTTTTTTCTTATTTTCAACAGATTTTATTATTACTTATTTTATCTCATTAGAGTTTACGTCGAATACTTTTATCTACTATCGCTAGTGTGGGAGACGTGTGAACTCGACGCGTTCTTAGTACAAACTGATAGCGCCTAGCGTTCGACAGTCAAAAATAGGAGTATGAAAATGGTATATACTATTTACTTTTTAATCTTATAAAAATAATATTTGTATAACAAAGATGCAGAAGAGTATATAGAAGTATGCAGAGTGAGTGATGGAAGAAAGTGCCATATTGTTTTTTATATGAAGAAAGGTTTTTTGTTTTGTTATAGCTTTACGCTATATCTCGCATATATGGAGAAGGAATTAAGTGATTACATTTTATTTCTTAATTTACACCTAATATTAGAGTCATAATATGTTAAGTGGTGGAGCTCAACGCCACGCTTTGTTTTGTACGTTCTCCATTTTCGAATCCAATTATCAAGAGGAAATGAAAACAATATATTGCCGCTAGTGGAAATCGAACTCGCAAGTAGCGCGTCAGTCAATCTGGACAAAAGGATAAAAAGCAGCCTTACCCCACAAAATTGTTTGCGTGGACTATTAAACGTTAAATTCCATGTTTTTCTCTTCCCGTAAGAGTTTTGATAAATCTTCTCCAGTGTTCCCTCACATTCCTCAAGTATATTCTTCTTAGCTTCACGTTCTGTCCAAAGAAGAGTGTATAGAGAACGGAGTACCAAGCTCTACGGTAAATTGTTTTTTTATTTCTCAGCTCTGAGAAGATAGGAGGCATTAAGTTCCGCCGCTCTTACTGGATCTGAATTCAGGTGATAGTAAAGACCGGAGTATATTGACAATAGGTTCTCTCTGTCTACCCTGTTATATTGAGGAAAAATAATTTTTGACTATACAAATACCAATAACGTAATTTCATAAAAGAATATATTATTTACTTACAAACTTTCCAACGGTGGAACCAAACAAACAAACAAACTCATTTTATTTACATTCTACGTAATAGCGGTTATTCTTTTACTTTCAACAAGAAAGTATAGCTTCTTCATGTCAGAAATTAGATTTTATGGCGAATGTGTTTGAGAACTAACTGTAAACGCGATAGCTGTCGGATCGATTCCGACTTGGGGAATGATTTCTTTTCATTTACTCTCTCTGGTAACAGTACAGAGCACATCATTGAGTTCCATCATTCTTGATTTTTGAAAAATAATAACAAAAAACTAACAGTGTTTATCATATTTTGTCCCTTTTGAAGCTACAATTACGTAAAAATCATTTGCTTTTTTTATTTTATCATTTGATTTTTTCGTTTTAATGTATTAAACATTTTCCGGTAACTGATTATGTTTACCTAAGGCTAGGCAAAACGCGGTGTTAGTTTCCGCACTCCGATACGCAAAGTCATTAAAAAAAGGGAAAAGTGGAACACTCACTTCTGCCTTGTCTGTGATATAAGCCAAGCCAAAGTAATAGTAACCTAAAAAGTTATGGTAAAATAATTATTCACTAACAAAAATTTATTTTTCTTCAACTTTGAAACAAAATTAAAAGATAAAAACTATTTAAAAAGTTATGTTGTTTTAATTTGTTACAATGATTTTTAATAATAAGTGTAACAGGAGACATGTCAGTCAATAAGCTATTAATCATTCTCTTTTCTTTATCCATTCTGGCATTATATAAAAAATCTTTTTATTATTTTAAAAGACGTGTTAAATGTGAGTATAACTAGCCTAATTAAGGTTCCGTAGCAGGATATTTTCCTTTATTCCTACTGTAAGTTCTCAATTGATTTTTTTTTCAAAAAAGTAAGTTTGTGGGAAAAACGTATAGGGAAGAAATGATAAAAGGAACACGTATTGAAAACGGGGAAAATTCAGCTTTATAAAAAAACGATATCGGATACACATTTTTTTTGTATAGCAACTCTGACAGTTGTCTGTTTCAAAGGTATCATTGTCACAGATAATTAAATATGTATTTGTTTAAAATTGATTTTAAAAAATAGGTCCCGCTGAGTTTCTTGCGCCGGTTCTTCTCAGGTCTGAGGCATTAATTTTAGTGAACTGGTGGTAAATTTGACGTTCAAAAAATGAAGCATGTAACTTCTTATTTTGAATAAAATTATTTGAATTTGAATTTGAATTTGACACACATAAAACTTCACGCTCCTGTCACTTATAAGATGACAACGGTGTGCGAATGTTTGTAATGCCGTAGAAGAGTATTCTTTTTCTTATTTTTACGAATCGTTTTATTAAATAGTGTAAATTGATTATTTACTTCTTATGACGTTATTGTATACATACTTCCTTTATATGGTGTAAGTTTAGCTTGGTTAATCACAAATTTTCTACAAATTATGTAATGTTCCCTTCATAAATGATCGTGTCCCTTTCAATAGCTATTTATGAAAGGGACAAAACATATTTTTGAAAATCGAGAAAATAAATAATTAAGAATTAATAATTATTGTATTTTATTTCAATAGTAAAAAAATGAAAGCGTTCCATTTAGCTCCCACCTGTTCTAAATATTATCTCACGCAATTATTAGAGCCTCTTCAACAAAAGTGTTCCTTTCATGCCACCTCTCCCCTACGTTTTAATTTCGCAACAAGTTTCATACAAATTGCAGTAAAAGCGATGCATAATCTTATCTTTTGAATGTGTTGAATTAGAAGCTCGATTTTTTTCTGTATTCTAAAGGAAAATATAACTTTATATTTTATTAATATTACGTATCAAACGCGAAAGATATTTCTTATCAGCTTCACGCTGTATCCCGCACACAATATGGTAGGCGGAACGGACGGAACCTAATGTTAAAGCATTCTGTTCACCATTATTTTGACGGCCTTGCTTGTTGAGTGGCGGAACTCAACGCAGCACTTTCCCTTGACTCCAAATCAAAGAAATGAAAATATAAAGTCATGACTCTTCTTCTGAAGTGTGGATCGAACCCACAATAGTTGCATTCATACGCAGTGCCCCTGCGCCATGACAGCCTCTGTTTGGAAAATCAGAATAATCTTTATTACAAATTAATATACATATACATTTTTTTATATAAGTACCATAATTATTAGCAGAATATCTTCATTTATTTTACAAGAAAACGTCTGTCTGTTAACTTATTTTATATTATTTTGTTCGCAATTTTGAGATTCGTGTCATTAATTAGAGAAGTTTCCCATATTGTATTAACGAAGACTGAACACGTCGTTTCAACTTCTTAATATAATATTAATTAATTATTTTAGTATAAATGATGTTTATTGTCGCTATCTAGAGATCGTTGTGAGTCGTATGAATATTAAAAAAATATTATAGCTTCACGCATCATCCCGCGTATATAGCTCTAGAGAGGCTGAGGGTTCCCAGTGTTAATCTCATACAGTGTTAACTGGCGGAGCTCAACACCGCGCTTTGTTTTGTAACCAGACCAGAGAACCAGTGGGAATCAAATACAATCGAATCTTCAACTGTCGCGTTCACAGGCAGACATTGTGCCGCAGCGCCAAGACGGCTTCGTTTCCATTGTAATTACACCATCTCTGTTTAGAAATTATATATAATATAATTATACGGTTTTTTTTCTATTTCTCTATTCCAGAAATCGCGTATGATATTAAAATATTACAAAATAAATATATATTTTGCATACAAAGTAACTATCAGAAGCAAGTATGTCCCACAGTACAGTAATTTCAATGGATTTCTTAGGTATACTTATATCCTATAGAATAAGGATAATATCAATCAAATATTACGACTTGGCTTCTAGTCAAGAAAAAGATCTTTGCTTTATTACTACTATACCGAATGTATTCGTTAATCAAAACTATCGACTGGATGTCATTATTTCTTCCATTAGCATTCTATTCGTTATTTAATGGTTATAATATGCTCGGTTTTATTTTCTTTAGTATTTTTTTTACGTTTTGGGATTTATTATATAAAAGGGTGTTGTGGCGCAGCGAAGTGGTTGTGGATTTGATCCTTCTTTTCGTTACACCGCTCTGGCGGTGCACAAAGCACGGCGTTTACTTCCGCCACTAAACATGCAACAGATTCGGGCGGATAGTGAAGAACGAAATGTCTTGACACTAAGTTGCTTCCGCCTCTCCGCTCTGCGTTGCCGCCGAATTCTGGAGGAATTGCGTGTTAAGTGGCGTAATTCAACGCCGCGCTTTGCTTCTGTCGAAGAAATAAAAAGATTAAATATTTGATTACCTTGAATGGTAATCGAACCCACGACCACATGCTTGTCGGCGCCGCGACAATTCAAATTGATATAAATTAAAATAATACTTAATAATACTTGGTAGAGTATTAATATAAAAGAAAATCTGAAACTTTTTGCATATTAAATAACATAATTGTGCCATAAGAAATCTTAATAAAAATGTACTAAGAAAAATCTTAGAAAATGCAAATAATAAACAGACTAAATTACGCATATAATATCTTTTTGCTCATAATGAGTTATTTGTATACAAATGTTGCTTCGTGACGTAAGCTCATCGTGTAATGGAAGTATTCCGATGGACCTGGCGCCTACAGACGCTTGTTTACAGCTTAATTGTAATTACATAATAAAAAAATGAAATCAGCTTCGCACTGTATCCCGCACACAGCAGGGTAGGCAGAGGGAACCTAGTGTTAAGACACTCCGTTCCCCACTTTCTGCCGAACCTGGAGGCATTGTGTGTTGAGTGGTAGAACTCAACGCCGCGCTTAACCTCGACACCAGAGCGAAGAAATGGAAATATAAATTTAAGTAAACATTTCATCTCCTAGAGTGGGGATCGAACCCACAACCAGTCGGTTTTACAGTCACACTTCGTGCCGCTGCGCCACGACTGGCCTCGACTGAAATTACATAATAGATTTTTACGTAAATTGTTTCTTTTTCTTTTTTGTTTAGTTGAGGGTTAAGGCATTTGTTTTCTCCGTTCTACCTATTTTAGAACAATATTTTTGTCTTTACAATGTAAGTTAAACTTAGCGTAAGTTTTCATTTTTGTCTGCGCCCATATTTTTGATTTATCACTACTATATAAATCATAGAGATATAATCATAGAGTCAAAATATTTTTTCCTTTAAATTACGAATGTAAAGATAAAAGAACAAAATCTTAAAAAATACTAGGCAAATATTTTTTATTTAATAACTTAACTTCACGCTTTATCTATAGCGGGGTAGTCAAAAGAACAGAGTGCCAAACGCTACGGTCTCTACATACCTCTTTCGCCTCGTACACTGTCATCAACCTCTTCATACATGCCCTCCGGGGGCTCCTCATGCTTTTTACGTAACCTTCCTCCAGTATCTTTGATATTGTGTTTCCGAAAGTCAACCGAGATCTCCCCTATATTTCTTACCACTCACTTTTCAATTCATAAATCTTTGCAATTCTTTCATCACTCATTCATTCGACGTGTACAAACCAGCTGAGCACGTTCTTCGTCACTCTCACATAACGTAACATCCTCGCTTTAATAACATTTTATGTAAAAATAGAAAATATATATATAAAATATCTGTACTGTCTGTGTCATATCACTGATTGCTAAATTGATTGTAATTGTACAGATTGATCGGGCTAGATAGATTACAGATATTTGAATGGTGAATGCATTTACGTGATACGCTGTATCCCGCATTTACTAATGTATGCAGAGGGAACCATGTGTTGAAACTCTCCATTCCGCTCCAAGTTTGGTTAATCTTTTTATATACTACGTGTTAAGTATTGGAAGTCAACGCCGCGCTTGGCAGAATAGATGGACATTTTATACATTTTATAAATATTAAACAAACGATAAGTTAGTGGTTTGATTCTAATCTTTCTTATTTGTATGTTTTCTCAATATACATATATAAATAAAAAGGTTAAACCAAAACAAAGACCCATTAGACGTGCTCATTAGTAAAAGCCAAGTCGAAACGATTGTAGGTAATTATTTAAAATTACAGGGCAGTAGGTATGTCCGTAATGTAACGTTAGCGTATTGTAAATATATAGTATTATCTATAAAAAAAAAATTTATCTAACTGAATGACTAAATAAAGGAAAGCATCACTAAAAAAATTGGTGATTTTTGGCATGTTGGCAAGTTTCTTGAGGAGTATTGGGGGTAATAAGAAGACGGAGAATATTTCTCGTTATTTCGGGACGGGATCGGAAAAAAAAGACTTTACATTCAAATTAAGATAGGAGTTACAACTTGTTGTTTATAGAATTAAAGTTTTTATAGATTTGTAAAATATATAAATGTATATATATATATATATATATATATATATATATATATATATATATATATATATATATATATATATA
>JAATLQ010038442.1:49671-61853 GCA_013421005.1 Heliconius erato x Heliconius himera | reverse complement strand
ATTTCGAAAGTGAAAAAAAATCAATTAAGTAACAAATCAAATAAGTACCTAAATGTTATATTAAAAAGTAATTAAATTTAATTTGACTTAGAATTAAAAAACTTAACAACTAAGAATATTGGTATAAGTCGTACAAATAACTTCGTTTTGTTCCAAAGTTAATTACTACTAAATAAAAAATACACCTTTAAAATTTCAAGCAACGACTACTTCTGGTGACGGTTGTGAGCTTGGTTTCCATTCGTGGGAAAAAAATATTTTAGTCCATTGCCATTCTCTGGTCAAAAGACAAAGCGCAACGTCGAATTCCGACATTTAACATGTAATGTCTCGATAAGTGGCAAGCGGAGTGTCTTAACACTAAGTTCTTTTTGCTTATCCTGCTATAAGAATGAAATATCTTAAAGCAATAAAAAGATAAAGAATACCTCAGGAATATTTTACATTTTTATTTCCTCACTCACGGAGGAGTTCCTCCACTCAACACGCAACTCCTCTAGATTTCGGTGGAAAGTAGGGAACAAAAGTATCTTAACAGCAATTTTCTAGGTTCTCTCTGCCTACACTGTTATGTCCGGGATACAGGTATATGACAGACAAGAATATTCTACCTAAGCTATAAAGGCGTTATCATATATCACAAAGTATCTAATAAAAGGTCAAAATTAGCGGATCAACTTTATACGCAATCAAGAGTGTACGCGGGTGGTCTATTTAAGATCTCATAACATTGATCCCGCTGGAAATTTTTCTTATTACGGCGTTGAGCCACCAAACACGCTGTGGGGCTTAGTTTAAAACTTTATACAGGTTGCTTTTGTAATTAAAGATGGATTAGTTTTAAGTATACTCTTAGATAGTTTTGCGCTTACAACTCAAATATAAATTATATTTTATTTAATCTTTTTTTTTAGCTGGACAGGCAGAGGGAATCTGGAAACCTAGTATTAAGACACTAAGATACTTCCGTTCCCCAGTTTCCACCGAATATTTGAGGCTTTCTGTGTTGAGTGGCAGAGCTCAACGAAGGGCTGTGCCTCGTTATCAGAGTGAGGAAATGTAAATATTAAATATTTAATTCACATCGTGGGTATCGAACCTACAGCCGTCGTGCTTACAGTATAATTTTCTTCACACTAATATAGTCAAATATTTTCAGAGAAAACTTCTCAGGACAATCAGCTTAGTGTTAAGACACTCCATTTACCACTTTCCGCCAAATTCAGTGTAATTGCGTGTTGCCGTTTGTCTACCATTTCTTCGAACGAGCATCGAGCCCACAACCATTTTACAGTCAGATAGCTACCAGCCACTGTACCTCAACAACACCAATTAAAACGTTAATTACAGTACAAAGTTACATTAATTGGCAGAACGCTCCAAATCACAAACGTTCTTCCCTCACAGGTATCATTTTCTAAAGCAACGTTCAACACGTGCCTATAATATTCCGCGTCTCAGCACTCCTTTATTAACAGTGGTACGTGACGAACTATGGTAGAGCACGCTACTTCGAAAGGAGGTCGAGATAGTTTCAGTTATATCGATTTATAGAGACTTGAGTCAAAGAAAATGAAAAGCAACGAAAGAGCAAACGAAAAACCTGTCACTTATTAATTTCTGCTTTCGTATATAGCGAGTATGTTGAGTGGTGTAGGTAGTAATAAAAATTAAAAGGCTGATTGTCGTCCTTGTATGGGTATGAAAATGGTTAGTTATTGAAGCTTAGGTGACAAAATTTAGATATGGTATGACAGAGTTGATCTGATGATGGATCCAGGTACTGAATAGTGAAATTCTTTAGAGATTATTTGGACAGTATCTTTATTATTATTTTTTACAAGTTTTAACATGAATATAAAATATGATATTTAGAACTGTGGCTGGCCTCGTACTTTTTTATATGTAAATCCTAAATTGTGGTACAAGGAACTTGGCATGACCCCTATTGTCTGTTGTTATTATTAAGTAAAGAAACGCGAGTCGGGTTCTCCACCGTGGGTTCCGTAAAAAATTGGAGCGGAGCTAGACTTTAATATCAAATTTTGCCCCCTTTTTAAGGCTATTACTTTATAGGATTTAACCACAAATATATAGTTTTCAGATTTTTTCCTTAACGAGTACTACCTGTAGATGCTAGTTACTAAATTTCATAATTCTAGATTAACCAGAAGTACCTTATAAATTTTGATACCCTTGATAGTGTCGAGCATTTGGCGCTCCGTTTTCTCTGACTACCCCGCTAGGGATAAAGCGTGAAGTTAGTAGTAGTAGTAGATAGTGTCGAAATATGCGTTTTTTGCGACATAAACGACCATATCTGTTTTTTAAGTAAATGTAGAAATATTTTTTTTATAAGGAAATCATGGAGCCGTAGATCTGAGTATATGATTTGAATTTTAACCCCATATCTCTAAGCGTTCCTGAGATAAAGGCTCTTGACAAACAGACAGACAGACGGACAACAAACTGATCTTATAAGTGTTCCTTTTTCCTTAAAAGGTACGAAACCCTAAAAACAATTAAAGAAAAAACGAGTACAGATATATATAGTAAAGAAAGATGATTCTTTATAAAGCTATAAATAAACGTGGAGGTGGGATAAATATTCATATAGTATAGAGAAACATCTCGCTGCCACAGATGAAAGGCGGAAGGCTTATACCTAAAAAACATAATACAATACAACAAAAATCGGAAAATCGAAGAACGTATAATTTAATTATTTCAGTATGAATTTTTCGTAAAAAAATATATTTATTAATGTGATTGATATTACTAGTATCGGTAATGATTATACATGTAATAATATGTAAACTTGATTATTAGTTGCCCAAAAGGACAAGAGACAACACAAGGAAAATGGACAAACATATTAATATTTCATGTACAATTTTTCTTATTATATATTATTATAAATGTGAACATTTCTGAGGATGGATGTTTGTCCTACTTACAAACGAATATAGGTTGAGCGGTTCAACGCCGCGCTTTGTCTTATTACCAGAACAAGGAAACGAAAATATTGAATATCACCCATAAAATTTGTGTGAAGGGGCCACGTCGGTACTTGCAGCAAATATGTACGGAAATTTTTTCATGGTCTAGTAAATTTTCAGCGTAATGGCCCAAACATTTCCAAAAATTAAAAAAGTGTTTGTTACACAGCTTTTACGTTGTATTCTAGTTGTCGTCGAGATGATGAAAAATTTTATACTGTAGACACGATTGCTGAAGCTTTTATTTGTTAGTTTAGTTATGAAGTACGTGTCGAGACGTAAATAAAAAATATTTCAATACACATACAATAAACATTATTTCAATACGTGTAAAATCCAGATCTAAATATTTGTTGATTGATTATGATGCCATTTGAATTTAGAGGCCATTCTGGAGGAAAAATTTGAAAGTATTTTCATTTCATTGTTCTGGTAACGAGCGGCGTTGAGCTTCGAATTCAAAATTCGGCGGAAAGGGGGGAACAAAAGTGTTTTATTCGAAACGAAGTGTGTTAACACTAGGTTCCCTGGTACTCTCTGCCTACCCTGCTATAAGCGGGATACAGTGTAAAGTAAAAAAAATATAATAGTCAGTGGCCGCGTAAGGTAATGGTGACCACAGTTAAATAACTTTCATTTAAAATACATAAGTATTGTATTACCTACTAACTTACTAACTAAAAAAAAAATTTTGCTATAGCTTACATACTGATAAATTAAACTAATATGAAATAAAAAAAATCTCTCTTAATTGAATATTTATCTCTATCCCTAGTTGTATAACAAAGTATCTTATTCTAAAATTACATACAACATATTTCAAAGTGAAGCGATAGTTTGAAAACAAACAAGTTTAACTGTAATTAAAGCTGTTTACTTCCTTGCATGTTGCACTTTGACTTCCACGAGCACGTGAAATCTTCCATTAGGGTGTCATAAATTGTGAAGAGATTGCTTTATGAACGTCCTTAGATAGCACAATGTAGTAGTCGATATATTCTATATATTTTAAGTACAAATCGGAAATTTCGTAGGACATCTATCTAAGGTCAGACGTGGCGCAGGAGTACAAGCGTGTGACTGTTAAAACGACCGGTTGTGGGTTCGATCCCCACACGTGAAAATGAAATATTTATTTAAATTCGTATTTTTTTATTTCTTTGCTCTGGTTTCGAGGCAAATCGCGGCGTTAAGTTCCGCCACATAACATGCAATGTCACAAGAAAATTGTGTCTTAACAGTAGGTTCTTATCTATCTATTTATTATCAAACCTTACCTGATCGACGTCTGTTATAGGAATATATATAAAAAAAATATTGAAGGCATTCATATAACATCAATATAACAGAACATAAAAAATAATTTTCAAATTTTGGTCTTATTTGCAAAACATAAAAAATCAATTCATTCCACATATAACCTGGATATCGAATTCTGAACTTCTAAATCGTAGACTTCGATGCTCTTCCACTGCGCCGCGACGGAACATGAAGAAACTAACATTATTAAATCATGTTATAACCAGGTAGCGGCCGCCGGTGCTAGTAAATGTTAACTTAATTTATGATAACTGCACTAACCGTACTAAAATAATATAAAGCGGTGTTGTAAATTAATAGAGACGTGTTTAAGAGATAGACCGAATTTAACTTTATTAGGAAAAGTGATATGATAGATATTTTGTGAAAGTGATATAATAGATATTTGTGCTTTAGTAGGTATACTGTGGTCAATTGTGACACAGGGGCACAAGCCTACTAGTGGGTTCGATCCCTACTCGAGGAAATGAAATATTTAATCTGGTAACGAGGTAAAGCGCAGCAATAATTTTCACCATTCAACACGAAATACCTCAAAAAATCAGCGGAAATTAGAGAACGAAAGTGTTTTAATGGGAGTGCCTTGTCACAAGGCTTCCAGGTTCCATTTACCTACAGCTATGTGAAGGATACAACGTGAGGTTATAAAACATGTGCTTTAGTACGTTAGATATGTATAAACTACGTAGAAAAAAGATAGACTGTCGCGGCGTAGTGGGGCAACGAAGCGTAGAACTCACATCTGTAGTGTTTAACCATAAACGCGACAGGTGTGAGCTCGATTCCCAATTGGAACAATGATTATTCTATATTATTTTTATTATGATTATTACACTGTAAAGTTAAACTTAAATCCGTGCAGTAGTGTTTGCAAGTTTAGAGTGAAAAATACATCCATCCTCACAAACTTTCACATTTATTATTTAAGAAATAAGATAACAAGAAGAAGAAGAAAGAGAAGAAAGAAAGAAGAAGAAATATATGGAACTACACCACTACACCACGATGGTCTAAGACAGTCGATATCGCACAAATAGTTGGAAGCACCTCCATTTCAATTTCCTGACCGCAACTGCAAGAGGTTCAAAGCGACTGGTAAAGTGAACAAGGAAATTACTTCAAATATACACTGTCTGTGCCTACCTTTATACAGGTCTTCAGTATTCAAATAGAGACTATATATATACAATATTGTAGATATATATTTCTAAGTATAAATATAAAGAGTAGGCATAGGGAACCTAGTGTTAAGACACTCTGTTCCCCACTTTCCGTTCAATTTGGAGGCATTGCGTGTTAGGTGGCGGAACTCAACGCCGCAATTTAATTTTGTTAATAAATTAATTTCTTACTGCAGCGCTTGTCGTTACGTCTCTGACTACCCTGAGTAAGACGTTAAAGTAGAAAAGATATTGTCGCTATTTTAAATAATAAATTAAATAAGCCTACAGAAGTTGACGGAAAGTGGAGAACTGTGCGTGCGTCTTAACACTAGGTTTCCTCTATCTATCCTGCAGTGTGCGGGACATAGCGTGAAGCTGATAAAAAAATGTTTATATTGAAACAAGCTTAACTAACCTTTTGGAGCAACAAAGCTAACCTTTTGGAGGCCAACCGTCGCATGGAGATATGCGTGCTATGAACGAGTTCCATTCTCATATGGAGAATGAAATATTTAATATTTTTATTTCCTTGCTCTGGTAAATCGGGGCTTTGAGTTCCGCCACTCAATATGAAACCTCAAGAATTCGACGGAAAGTGGGGGGAACGGACGTGTCTTGATTAGAAACAAAGTGTCTTAACACTAGGTTTCTACCTTTCCTGCTATGTGCGGGATACAGTTTCAAGCTAAAAAAGCTTACCTTTTATACAACGTATAACAAACATAAATATATTAACATTTTCTCATTCCAGGACGACGTTGACAAAAGGGATATCGCCGCAATCAATTTAGCGTGTTCATTCTTTGTAGCACTTCCCCTGTGATTCCGTAAATGGGTTGTCGATAGGAAGCTCCAGCTTAACCCAAATAGTTGCTTAATGATATGACATCTATCGATTCTGTATTTATTATTTATTATCTTTCTATTATTATGTATTTGTTTTATGTAAAAAAATATATAAAAGACAGAAAAAAATATTATTTTTGCGTAGTAGGACTATAAAAACGATTGGTTTTATATTCGATCCAAACTGGTGAAGCATTATATACGAATTAAACAGAACGCGGTGTTGAGTTTCGCTGCTCAACATATATGTTTATAAACGTATTTGTAAAAAAAATCACTTTTTTGTAGGTTTTGCATTTTTCGCTCATTTTTCAGGATATAAAAAATCTAATCAAATCAGCTTCACGCTGTATCCCGCACACAGCAGGTTAGGCAGAGGGAACCTAGTGTTAAGACACTCCGTTACCCACTTTCTTCCGAATTCTGGAGGCATTACGTGTTGAGTGGCAGAACTCAACGCCGCGCTTTGCCTCGACACCAGAGCGAAGAAATGGAAATATAAATTTAAGTCAATATTTCATCTTCTCGAATGGGGATCGAACCACCAACCAGACGATTTTACAGTCACATTTTGTGCCCCTGCGCCATGACTGGCTTCATTTTCAGGATATTGAAGCAAGAACTGCTAATAATTCATTTTCCGAAGTGGAAATAGAACGTACAGCCGTCGTTACAGTCAGACGCTGTTCCGCTGCACAACAACGGCCTCGAAGGTAACAACTAAATAAATATATGAAAATACAAAACACATTCGTTACGTCAATTTAGAATTCAATTCAATTGTTTTTGTTCGTTTAAGTTCCGCGGCATATTGATGACGTTTTTCATCATGGATGGATAAGCCTGTGTGAAGTACTTGCGTTATATCAGCTACCGGTTAGCGGAAATTGATAATATACTTAGTTTTTTAAAAAAAATGCAAAAAACATAAATAACTATTAAGGTTTGGAAAGGTTTGAAGTTGAAATTTAATTAATTGAATGAATTTTGTTGGCATTATATTTTTAATATAATATTTATATTATATTACAAGTTAAAAATAATAATTATTAAAGCTTTTAGGTTGGGTAACGTGTATGGTAATAATTACGAACATAAACTTATATTATACACGAAATAAGTTTCACGCTCTATCCCGCACACAACAGGGTAGGCCGAGGGAAGTTTGTGTAAAGACACTCCGTTCCCTACTTTCCGCCGAATTTTTGGGAGCATTTCGTGTTGAGTGGTGGAACTCAACGCCCCAACAATTAATTTTATTATGTTTTTCTTAGTTTCTTCTCAAAACACCGCCATCTCTCGGTATATTCATGTATCTTCAAAGAGAAAAAGTTGTTGCCGAATTTCACCAATAAGCGACGAAGTTTTTAAATACCTTGGGATGAGGTCGCTATGAGAAATCATCTCTTCTATTAAATAGTTAAGTAGATAAGTATACTTACACCACTTTCACCAATAAAGATGTAGATTTATGGAACTCAAATTTAGCAGGGTTGGCAGAATCTGAAAACCTAGTGTAAAGACACTACGTTCTTATTAAGATATTTCCGTTTTCCACTTTCTGCCCAATTTGCAGAAGCATTGCATGTTGAGCGGCGGAACTCAACGCCGCGCTTTGTCGCGTTACCAGAGCGAGGAAATGAAAATATTAAATATTTATTTTATTTACTTCCTTGAGTGGGAATCGAACCCCTGCGCCACGACTGGCCAATATAAAAAAGGAATAGATAACAAGATAATCTTAAACAGATAGAATGACGAATGAATTTAGCCCCCACACGTTTTCCCCAAACATTTTTGCAGTATATGGGATAATCTATACCTACTCCATTTTTCACATCTGAAGGAAAAATATTGCTTCACAAATAGAAATATATTTGCAGTATATTCTTATTTAAACGAGATACTTTATTTTATTGACACTCAATCCATATATTTATAAAGAGTCGTAAATCTGTAAGGAAATATATCGATATATATTTACTGTAGTTTGTTTGTGATAAAATATTCTATTCTAAAAGTGTTAATATTTTTATGAGGAGTCATCGTGGCGAAATTGGAAAGTTACCTGATATTGGAGTGTTCGAATCGCAGTATTATTTAAATAAAAAAAGCAGTTTGACATAGTGTAGTAGACAAAGGGAACCTAGGGCTAAGACACTCCGTTACCCTATTTTCCACCCAATTTTCGGGACATTGTGCATCTGGTGGTGGAATTGAACGTCACAGTCCGCCAGAAAGGGACAACGATAACTTTTTAAATATCACCATATCTTTTGATCAAAAAGCTCATTTATTTCTCTGAAAAATGGGATTTTACTTTTCAAAGTCCACACAGAAAAAGGTGCGGGCTGCAAATAGTAAAACAAACAATAGAAGTTATAATAGGTATACCTAAATAGTAAAACTTTTTATATTTTGGACACAGTTCAAGAACTGTCGTTAAAAATTTAAATAAACGTCATCGTAATATATGCCTTTAACTTCAATAATGATATATTTATGACGCTTATAAATTTTAAATTATATAGAGTGTGAGATTGTTTTAGATATATCTGAATTTCGAACAATGCCTCTTGTTCAATATTTATTTATGACTTTATGCTGCAGGATACAGCATAAAAAATAAAAAAAATCAGCTTTACCCCGTACACAGCAGGGTATGCAGAGGGAACCTAGTGTTAAGTCTCTTCGTTCTCCACTTTCCGCCAAAATCTGAAGGCATTGCGTGTGGAGTGGCGGAACTCAACGCCGCGCTTTGGCTTCACACTAGGGCGAAGAAATAAAAAATATAAATTTAAATAAATATTTCATTTCTTCGAGTGGAGATCGAACCCACAGTCAGTCGAGCTTACAGTCACACTTTGTGTCCCTGTGCCACGGCTGGCCTCTGCATATAACAGAATTCCAGGTCTTTCACTTTCCGTTCTAATTCGAGACAGTGCTTTGACGGAGTTTAACGCTTCATTTTGTCTTGCTAGGACCGGCCAGCAAATGCAATTAACGTAAGTTAGTTACCGATTATCTTTTAATCAAGATGACTATATTTTCCTTGTGAATACTGATTTCAATTTGCAATATATATTTAAAATGTTGGCACACAAGGCCATTGATTAAATATTTGTCTAGTTTTTTTCACGTATTACGTGTTTGCGACGCAAGCCAGGAGAATCTAGTATTAAGACACTCCATCTTGTCTTATATCTTTTATATTTTTTTCAGCTTCATATCGTTTCCTGCATACGACAGGGTATACGGATTGAACCTACTGTCAAGGCCTCAGTTGTCTATTTTCCAATAGAATTCGAAGCATTGCGTGTTGATTGCTGGGAAACGATAATAATTCATTAACAAGATAGAATCTAATAATTTGAAAATTACTTTAAAAGACTTTATGTATCTAAATGATATTTAAATACCTTACCTTATTCCCGTAGTAATAAATTAGGGGGCATGTATTTCAAGATGTTTATAATATACTTTTCTTTAATGACCTACTGGAAGGCTTGCGTATTCATGATTTAAATACAAGTTAAAATTAAATTAGCTTCATAGTGTATTTTGAACATAACAGGGTAGACAGAAGCAAGCTAGTGTTAAGACACTCCGTTCTCCATTTTCCGCCGAATTTTTCTAGGCACTGTGTGTTGAGTGGCGGAACTCAACGTCGGGCTTTTGCCTTGGTGCCAGAGCGACGAAATGAAAATATTCCCTCGAGTGGGTATTGAACCCACAACCAACCACAATCATAAACTTGTGAAATATACATGTTTTAAATCAATATTTAAAATACGTACGTAACTTTTTAAATAATTGAAATTTAAACTTTAGCATCTTTTATCGTATTCCCCTACAGAATATCAATTGTCTTACTTTATTTTTTTAAAATACCGGCTCAGGTTTCGTTAAAGAGGACTTTAATCAACGCTGGCTTTTCTTTACAAATAACACCTATTAAAATACTATGTTCTATCAGTTATAGCTGGTATCAAATTGTTGGCCGTTGTAGCAAAAAAAATGTATTTCACTTGAAATAATTAATTATTCTCATTTCTCTGCTTTAATAAGGAAGTAGCGTTAAGTTTATTCACTTTTTTAGTAAATATGTAAATGTTAATATATTGTATTATATAAATGCCTCGAAGTCGAGCGGAAATTGAAGCTTGAAGAATGATTCAGTCGGGTAGTTTTCGAGTGAATCAAAATTACATTAAGATATAATTAAAAAAAAAAATTGCTTCACGCTGTATCCCGCACACAGCAGGGTAGGCAGAGGGAATCTAGTGTTAAGACACTCCGTTCCTCACTTTCTGCCGAATTCTGAAGGCATTGCGTGATGAGTGGCAGAACTCAACGCCGCGCTTAACCTCGACACCAGAGCGAAGAAATGGATATATAAATTTAAGTAAATATTTCATCTCCTCGAGTGGGGATCGAACCCACAACCAGTCGGTTTTACAATCACACCTCTCACGTGCCGCTGCATCACGACTGGCCTTTTTCTTTTTAAATTACAAAATTTAACTATAAACAAAACTTCACAACGACCCTATTCATATAGAAAGCATTAATTCTTAGATAAACAAACATACAAAAACAAAACCAACTAAAATAAAATTTTAAATATTATGTTTATATAAAAACACCGTTTACACTGTGGAGTACTTTATTACGACGGCTCAAGTACTTTTACTTCTACGCGCGAGATACAAATTTACTTGTTTATTCTAATTTTATTACTAATTCAAACAACCTCATTCTGATGTTAGGCTTTATGGAATCTTGCTTGGTGACATAAATTTTAGGCATTTCGCTTTGAACGACAGTAAAGAAAGTCTTTACTTTCTTTTATTTAAACCACCTTATCTTATTTTTGTTGTATATTATTATTATAAAAATAATTTTCGTAATTATTTATTTTGTAAAACTAAATGATTGTTATCACTAAATGATTCGAAAGAGATTTGGACTCAATCCTGAAAAATTCCTAACAAAAAACTAACTTTTATCTATAAATATATATAAAATCTGAGATTTCTTTGAGTGATTGACAGATAACGTATAAGTGAAAAGAAGATTAAAATTTGGCATGTGTTCAGGTAGGTTAAAGAGTCAAGGCAAGAATTAAGAGACGAGATCTCGAATTCCCAACGGGTACGTGGTAAAACCGAATTTTTCATCTTACGTCTTATAGCCGTTGCCATTGCGGCGTTAAGTTTCGCCACTCAAGAAGCAATGCCTACAGAATTCAGCTAAAAATAGGAAACGGAATCCCACTACCGCAACCAGGTTCCCTCTATCTACCCTGCTATGTGGGGAATACAGCGTGAAGCATATAGTCCATGCAAAAGTTGCAAGTCTACTTTCACAATATTAAAACACGAAAAGTAACAATATTAAATTAAATAAAAATCTCGAACGTTATGTAATGAAATACGGGAAAAACGTAAAGCTGCTCTATTTTAATCACAAGCAAATTATATGTGATCTTCATTGCAAATAGTTTCTTTTTTTACCAACACGCTGCTCAATTCTGGAAGCATTGTGTGTTGAGTGGCGTAAATCAACGCTGCGTTTTTCTTTGACACTAGAGCAAAGAAATAAATTAAATTAAAATAAAATAAAATTAGCTTCACGCTATATCCCGCACACAGCAGGGTAGGCAGAGGGAACCTAGTGTTAAGACACTCCGTTCCCCACTTTCTGCCGAATTCTGGAGGCATTGCGTGTTGAGTGGCAGAACTCAACGCCGCGCTTAACCTCGACACCAGAGCGAAGAAATGGAAATATAAATTTAAGTAAATATTTCATCTCCTCGAGTGGGGATCGAACCCACAACCAGTCGGTTTTGCAG
>JAATLQ010038442.1:18401-49571 GCA_013421005.1 Heliconius erato x Heliconius himera | reverse complement strand
GAAAACATTAAATATTTTATTTTCTCGAGTGGGAATCAAACTCGAAACGTGTCGCCTTTACAGTTACATTTTGTGTTCCTGCGTTTTAGTTAGTAATTAGTTTCGTTTCACAAATATCGATTGTCTTGTATATTGTTCGTTTCACAAATATCGATTGTCTTGTAAATATCGATTGTCTTGTATTTAGAATACGATAATCTTAAAAGACACTAAATTTGCTTATTCAAAGCATTTGATGGTAAAACAAAACAGAGGGTTTTTAAACTCATATTTTTTCTTTTGCTTATTATTGTACGACTCTCAGTAAGTGGGGTTTTATTACGTATACAATGGGTTGTTTTGTATTTGCACTTTTAATATTAAAAGTTTTTAGCAATATAGAAAGTTAAACATATAATACATATATACGATTTAGTGACATTAATAGATACTATTAAATTCTTAAAAAATATATTATATACAAATTCATTAGAGGCCAGTCGAGGTGCAGGGGCACAAAGTGTGACTGTAAAACCGACTGGTTGTGGGTCCAATCCCCCCCACCCGAGGAGATGAAATATTTATTTAAATTTATATTTCCATTTCTTCGCTCTGGTGTCGAGGACAAGCGCGAAGTTGAGTTCTGCCACTCAGCACGCAATGCCTCTAGAATTCGGCAAAAGTGCGGAACGGAGTGTCTTAACACTAGGTTCCCTCTGCCTAGCCTGCTGTTTGCGGAATATAGCGTGAAGCTGATTTAATTTTATAAATTTTAAGTCCGTATATTTATATTCCCTGTGTAATTTCATTAGAGTTGAAGTTAAGTACTCATGGAAATTATTACATTTAAATTATATCTCTCTACCCGCTCTGGAGGATAAAACACTGAGTGAGTTCTATCATTTACGACGCCGTGTTAAGAAAATTTTGTAGTGGGTGGAAAACGAAGTGACTCAACACTAGGTTCCTTTTCCTTTTCGTGTTATGCAGAAAAAGCGTGAAATATTTTTTTTTAAATATGCAATAGGAAATCAAGAGATGATGGTTTGAATAGAATCGTATAGAATTACTAATGATATATGCAATTACTAAAATTAAATCAGCTTCACGCTGTATTACGCACACAGCAGGGTAAGCAGAAGGAATCTAGTATTAAGTCACTTAGTTCTTCAAATTGTACAGGCATTGCGTGTTGAGTGGCGTAACTCAACGACGTAATAACTAATTATTTAATAATAATTTGAGGTCATAATCGCGGCGTTGAGTTCCGCCACAATACATGAGCATTTTCTCGATAATGGGGTGGAAAATGAGGAACGGGTATTTACTCCACTCTAAAATTAAAAAACAACGCATAATTTAAAATAGAAAAATATAGCCGTAAAAAACTTGTTTACACGATAAAACATTGTTACGCTCCTCCAAATAGATTTAACTATCATTTCCGTAATAAGAACTCGTGACGTTTAAAATACCAATTTAATAAATTTTGTGGGTGTAATGCAACTATAAAGTGAGAAGATTAATGATATGTTTGGTTTTTTTTACGTAATTAAATAAACAAAATATAAAATCGGCTCCACGCTGTATGCAGCGTGGTAGCCTGCTAGTAGGCAGAGGAAACCCAGTGTTCAAGCACTCCGCTCCCCACTTTGCGCTGAATCCTGGAGGCATTGCGTGTAGAGTGGCGGAACTCAACGCCGCGATTTACACCAAGTAGGAGAGATGAAAATATTAAATATTTCTCGAGTGGGGATCGAACCTACAACATGTCACATTTACAGTCACACGTTTGTGCTCCTGCGCCGCGACTGATGTTATTATAGATACGTTTATTTATTAAAGAGCTTCCAAGATGAAGAAGATATGAAAGAAATCGATAAATACTTTTTTTGTTATTAAAGTAACTTTATTATTTATACGAAGATGTAAACAAATGTAGAAATCTCGAAGTGTAAAAGAGTTTCCTGAATGAATACGTTACGGTTGTGAATTCGATCCCCTGAGAGCCTAGTGTTAAGACACTCTATTCCCATTAAGACACTTCCTTTTCTTCTTTTCTGATGAATTGTCAAGGCATTGAGATGTGGAACTTAATGCTACGGTCGTCTCGTTACCAGAGCGAAGAAATAAGAATGTTAAATATTTCATTCCCCCTAATGGAAATCGAACCCACGTCTCTCAAAGTTTAAGGTAAATCGCATGTGCCCCTGCGCCACGGCCAGCCTCTAGTCGGTCATGGCGAGGAAAGGAAAATAAATACAATTTTATTGTTTAAAATGAATGAATAAGAATGAGAAGTACAGGAATAATAAACATTAAAAGTAAACAAGCTTCAAGACGCTGTAAACTTTAGAAGCTTTTGTAGTTAAGTATCTCCTTTAATTCATATTACAAAGCAAGAAGAGGTAATGGTTAAGTACTTGAGATGGCACTTTAGTTGATGAAATGTCAATTAGTGAAAATGAAAATAAACGGATGTTTTCTGAGGTATTTTTTTTTATCAGCTTCACGCTGTATCCCGCATACAACAGGGTAGACAGAGGGAACCTAGTGTTAAGACACTCCGTTCCCCACTTTCCGCCAATTTCTGGAGGCATTGCGTTTTGAGTAGCGGATCTCAACGTCGCACTTTCCCCTGGAAACCAGAGCGAAGAAATGAAAAAATAAATGTAAATAAATATTTCATCTCCTCGAGTGGGGATCGAACCCAAAACCAGTCGATTTACAGGCACACTTTCTGCGCCTGCGCCACAACTGGCCTCAATTTTTATTTTTATTTTTTATTTTTAATTTAATTTTATTTTTCTTTAATTTTATTTAATTTTATTTTTCTTTAAACAATACATATATCGTATTATTTATATTAAGTGGCGCAGTGGTACAGTGGCGAACTGTATGCATTGTTGTGAGTTCTATTTATTTTAATTTCTCGCTCTGATTTCAAGACAAAGCGAGACGTTGACTTCCTTCACTCAACACTTATTAGATAAGCTGAGAAAAGTTTAAATTTTGTATTTAATGAATGAACAATAGTTGTCCCATTTCTTATATTAATTAGGTGAGGTGACTTTAAACGCGACACGTTGTGGGTTCAATTGTGGTAATGAAATAAATATTTCTTATATTTCTTTGCGCAAGTCAAAAAAATCAATACACAATGCCTCCAGAATGTAGAGGGATATTGGGAATCAAAGTATCTTAACGCGTTCCTTCTGCCTACCACCTTAAGACATATTAAGGTAACGTGATGCTGCGGAATAGCTTCTGAATGTGAAGTGATAGTTTCCTCTATTTTTCCTCTATTCTGCACATAGCAGTGTAGCCAGAGGGAACCTGGGAACCTATTTAGCTCTAATCAAGACATCTTCCGTCCTCTAATTTTCAAAACATTGTATAATAATATATAGTAATAAATAATAAATAAAACAGCAAAAATATAGTAGTATTTTATATCCACATGTTACTTAATAACTATCGAATACCTAAGAAAAGAATTATAATGAAATATTTTTAACTCACAATCGATTCACCCTCCTATTCTTGTATCTCCATTACGAGTGCACTCGAGATAGCTGACATTAGATTATGGAACATTTTAAACATAGCGGCACATAAAATAAACTTTTATCTTAAATAGATAGGAAAAATAATTATTATTTATTGAAATTTAATTTTTATTTTGTATATAAATTTTGTATTATTTATATTTTAAGGTTGATGTCGTGGCGCATTGGGTATTCTGCTGACTGTAATCGATATGTTTGCGAGTTCGATTTCAATTCGGAAAATGATTATATATAAATAATTTTAATTTCTCGAGAAAACTAAAAAAAGAGACAGTTTGGCGTTGAATTTCGCCACTTAAGACACTATGGAGACACTCAAAAAATGTTCGGTGCGGGAACGAAATATCTAATTACTCATTTTATTCCCTCTATCTACTTTGCACTGTTCAAGTATAATCGACATATAGGTATAAGTAATAGTTTAGTGGCGGGGCTTAACCACGAAGGCAAATTAACACGCATTATTTTCAGTACAACCGGAAAGCGGAGAACGGAATGTCGTAACACTAGGCCCTCTCCCCTTATCAGATATAAAAAGGTCTAAGCGTGAGGAACGCGTCTTAATACTAGTTACCTGGTTTCCCACTGTCAGCTATGTGCGGTATACAATGTGAAGCTAAAAAAATACATGAAGAAAGGTTTTATGATGAATTAAAATTTTTTAGTTTCTATCTACATGGTAGGATAGACAGAGAGAACATAGTGTTAAGACACTCTGTTCCCCACACACCCAGCACAATTTTAGGGACGAGGAGAATGGCGAAGCGCACTTTATTTTGATAACAGAACGAGAAAATGATACCTGATATTCCAAATTAAAATCGAACCCACAACCGTAGCTTTACAGTCAGGCAGCGTGCCGCCGTACGACGGCCTCAAAAATTTGCATTTTAAATAAATATAATATTAAATTATTTATCTAAAATGATAAAGATATAAATTAAGATAAAACAATTGTATATTAAAAATAATTTATAACCACAATATAATTATATCTGGAGTAAAGTCGGCGATACGTCAGTCCTGTGTCGAACTCCGGTGTGATAACACGCGTCGCTACTCTACCATAGAAGTTTCGTTGACGTTTTTATGAAAAAAACTTTTTATTTAGTTGTATGGAAAAAATATTATATTTACTTTATAGTTAAATTTGAGTTGTGTGTGTGATTTATTTTGAGATGTAAAAAACTTTTTGGGTAAGTTTGTTTTTTTTTTTATTTATATTTAGGAAATGGTTAAATATGGGAAGTATGTATAATAATAATTGTCAATAAATAAAAATACAAAAGTATTGAATTAATTATAAAACAAAATAAAATTAATTAATACGTAGATATTTTTGCATTTTACATAGATAAGCGCAGATTAAAAGAAAACTCAAAAAAATATAAATATTAATAAATATTTTAAATTAGAGTTACTTTTAAAAATTATAAAGTTACTAAGTTACTTTTTATTCAAGTTTTTCGTTATATTCTATACATTACATAAGTAAACTAATATTATTTCTAAAATTTTTATCTTGATGAAAACTGTAATTTTTAGTAAATATTAATAATTAAAATTATTATATTCCGTACCTCAAAAGTAAAAGCGGAACTCTTATATTATTATTTTTTTGTCCGTCTGTCAAGATCATTTATCCCGAGATCGCTTAAGCATTAAATTTAAATTATTAGTTAATATTCAGATTCTCAGTCAACGCAATCAAAAGCGTTTCTTGCATTTTATATGAAATTTGCCACGTAATAGTTTGGTACGAAGTGAGAAGTTACTATAAAAATAAAGGAAAAAATCCAAAAAGTAAAAAAATATTTATATTTTACAGAAAAAAGATACAAACTTTTAGTTGTAGTTCATTTCATACAAAATGAGTGCATACACCAATTAACTTCAGTTGGTCAATTTTATAAGTTATACTTCCTGTTGACTGACAATCCCGAAATCAATACAGAATTCTCGGTTGGCGAGTCGGACTCGCACTTAACATTTTTTTTTCTTTAAAACCAAAACTTTAACTAATATGTTTGGAAAATATTTTTAATCTCTATCTCTGATGACAAGCTCTATATTAAATTATAATTATTTATTTAATCATATAAACACTGAAAAACGATATTCAAAAAAAATTATAAATGGATAAGTAAGCTTAATAAAAAAATAATAAGTCACGTTCTAAACAATACGAGGAAAGGAAATCGAAAGTATAAATTGCAGCCCTTTTCAAATCAAAACATTTTCTTTGATTTCATCACGTATTTTGAAAGCTCCATTTTTATGTATTTATACTTGTTAATCTAAATGATTTGAAAATATTCTATTATTTAGATATCGCGGCCAGTCGTGGCTCAGGGGCACAAAGTGTGACTGTAAAACCGACTGGTTGTGGGTTCGATCCCCACTCGAGGAGATGAAATATTTACTTAAATTTATATTTCCATTTCTTCGCTCTGGTGTCGAGGCAAAGCGCGGCGTTGAGTTCTGCCACTCAACACACAATGCCTCCAGACTTCGGCAGAAAGTAGGGAACGGAGTGTCTTAACACTAGGTTCCCTCGGCCTACCCTGCTGTGTGCGGGATACAGCGTGAAGCTGATATTATATATTTTTTTTATTTAGACATATTTATAAATATTAGAGTATTATTTAGATGTTTAACATTTCGTAATCGTCACTGAACTTGCAATAAGGCAAACATAAAGATTTAAAGGTGCGTGAGAAATGGAGTGTATCAACACTAGGTTCCCTCTGTCTATCCTTCTATATGCGGGATACGGCGTTGAACTAAAAATAATATTTTTAAGTCATCACAAAAATGGAGAAGCTTGATGTTCTTAAGACGCGACGAATGTCTATTAAAATTGGCTGAAATTTTTTCTGTTTTTTATTTTTTTTTCCTTTACGCGCATAATAGGACAGGCAATGGCAGGCAAAGAAAGAGGGAACCTGAACACACAAATTGTGATTATTTTCTCAATATCAAACTCGCTCTAGATGGGTGATAATTATTTATTTCTTTTAAGTCCATAATAATATACATTATATAAATAAAAAATATGTATTAAATAAATGGCGCCAGGGGTCACGAGTTTACAACAAACACAAAAGCACGACAGTGAAGACTACGGTTGTGAGTTCGATTCCCTTCGATTCGATTCGAGGAGGAAATTCGATTCCCCTTCCACGTGCGGCATGCGTGAAACTAAAAAAATCATAACATTCATTTCTTTTAACGTAATAGTAATATACATTAGATAAATAATAAAAAAATATTAAATATATAAAGCTTCACACTGTTCCCACACAGCATGGTAGGTAGAGGGAACTTATTAAGACACCCCGTTCTTCATTTTCCACCGATTTCTGGTAGCATTGTGTTGAGTGGGGGAACTCAACGCCGCGCTTTACCTTGACACCAAAGCGAAGAAATGAAAATAAATTTAAATAAATATTTTTATTAGAAAGACTCAATTATTTAAGAACAGAAATTCTTTTACTACAATCCTATGACGTCCATACAACACAAATAATATACACACACCCGTGCACATACAAATACACATACACACGCACAAATACATAAATAAATGTATATTTAACTGTGTAATGTTAAATGTTACTATGGTTTTATTATAATTACAGTAAATCAACGGATTAGCTCATTGTACATCTTGAGAATTTTAGGGCCTACTAAAAAATCTAATCAGCTTCACGCTGTATCCTGCACGCGGCAGATAATGCAGAGCGAATCTAGTGTTAAGATACTCCGTTTCTCACTTTCCACCGAATTCTGGAGCCATTGTGTGTTGAGTGGTGGAACTCAACGCCGCTTTATTATTTATATAAATATTTCATTTTCTTAAGTGGGAACCGAACCCACAACCAGTCACACTTTGTGCCCCTGCGCCAGGTTTAGGCCCGTGGATCTTCTAATAAAGGCATTATTTGTTTTAAAGAATATATTACAATTTTTGCTGTTCCTAATCTGTTATAGCAAAAAAGTTTTTCAATATATTTTATTTCCTCGAGCGAGGATCGAACGCACAACCAGTCACGCCACTGTCAAACACTTGTGCCCCTGCACCACGACTGGCCTGAAAATTATAATAGTAATTCTAACTTATTATAAACAAAATAGACTTAGTAGTCAAAGGTCGCTTAGGCGTTATCTTGGTGACGTTGACCTCACGTTGGCAATATGTTAATAAACTATTAACTACCATATGAATTCGGGCGGTATTACAAAGTTTGAGGGTTCGATTGCCACTCAGGGGAAAGAATCATATTCATTTTCTCGCACTGGTGAGACAACCTGCGGCGTTGAGCACCGTCAATTCACATGGAATGTGAATATTAGAGATAAAAGCAGAACTGGGTTAAACAGATCTTACTACCCTGCTATACAGGCTTAAAGGTGAAGCTGAAGAAAATTAAAACGCTGTCAGTTTTTTCTCGAACTAAAAACCATTTAACATTAAGTGAATCCATCAATCAACCGTACGATCGAAATCGTACCGGAAGTTGTAAGCACGTTACAAGATTTATTTATCACTTTGCCACATACAAATAACACATAAATTAGATAAGGTTTGTATGTATGTGTTTGTATTATAGAAAAATACTAGTCATTGAGATATTTTTATATTATTTAATAAAATGGTTTTGCAATAACGCGGTCGTAGACCAGAGGCGTGTGGTTAAGGAGATTTATTGTGGAATCATTAGATTTATTTGCAAATTATACGATAACCATTATAAATAATGATGTTTGTTGAAATTGTTGTGATATGGTATATTTTAGTAGATTTTTAATATAATTGGATTATATTAAAAAAAAGAGGCGAGGCGCAGAGGTTCAGGTGTGTTAATGTAAGCATAATATGTTGTGGGTTCGATTCCCAGAATGAAATATTTCATATTTACACTTCTTTCCTCTGGTAAAAAGACATTCAGTTTCGATACTCAGCACTTAATGCCCCGAAAATTTGGCGAAAAGTGAATAAAGGAATGTCTTAACACTAGGTTCCCTTTGTCTTCCTTGTTGTATGCGGGAAACGTGTATGCGTGAGGCTAAAAAAAATATTTCAGGAAAATTTTAAGAAAAAGCATTTGAATAATTATGTAAATAACATATTCAAGGCACAGCCAAGATATTGCCGGAAGTGAAAATAAAAAATTAAGATTTTACAACTTTGCATTTATGGTGTCGAGTATCGAAACTCAACGCCGCGATTCGTCTCCCAGGGCGGGATAATCATTCCCCCGAATGGATATCGAACCTACAACCGTCCTAAATACCTACGACTACCTACCAAATAACCAATAATTTAGCAAATATACTACGATGGCCTAAAAACAAATATAAAATATAACACAATAACAGAAATAAAATCTGACCTCCATAAGAAATGTCGAAGGTGAACAGAAAATTTATTAAACAGATTTAATTAATTATATATCCATATGAGTGGCAAATCCGTAATTTCAATACTTATTCTAAATGTTAAGGCTGTTTTTGCATAAATATAAGGCTTAAAATTATAAATACGTATAAAGATTTATAAAACTGCCTATTAAGTAGAAGGTCGCGAGTTCGAAGTAATACTTTGATTTTATACGTACGTATCTACTAGTAGTGCCCACTTGTATATGAAATAATAAAATAAAAGAGGCCGATATCGTGGCGCACTGTGCAAATGTGTGTGCTTGTAAACGCAGCGGCTCTGTACCCCATTCCATACACAATGTCTTGAAAATTCTGCGGAAAATGGAGAACTAGGTTACTTTATAGAAGAAAACATAAAAGTTAAATTTTTTATGTTTTCTAAAAAGTATTTTTCTTTTTATTAGTATTTTAAATAATACTAGGTTAGTTCTCACAGCCTATCCTAATATACGTGGGATACAGCGTGAAAATAAAAAAAAATAAAATAAAACGTAGCACGAATATGTTTTTACACAAATTTCTGGTAAAAAAATGGAAAAAAAATTCTCCCGTTTAAAGCCTTTAGAGTCCGCCATATTGGTTTTAAAACGATGTCACTTCGTTAGGTGTATATTAACTGAAAACCATTAGGCCGTCGTGGCGCGCCGATGAATCTGAAACTTTGCTATGTAAAATTGCTTTTTCGTTTAGATATTTTTAACTTTACTATATCTCACTTGTAACACGGTAAAGAGAACTTAGTGTAACGACACTCCGTTCTCCAATTTTTGTCTATTTTTCTCCTCCACTTAACAGTGTTGAGTTAACAATGCCACTCAACACGTGACACAACTCTTCACTTCATCTGCCAGAACGGAGAGATGAAAATTCTTTTAAATATAGTCTTTTCCTCGAGTGGGTACCGAACCCCTAAATATCTCGTTTATAGTCAGGCACTGCACCACTGGCAATGGTTTCTTCTATTTTTTTCTATATATAAATATGTATTTCATAGTAACAACATAGGAATAGAAATTTAAACGTAAATTCTAATTATACAGGCTAACCAAGAGGCGTGGGCTTGGACCTTGCTACATTCAAGGCGGAGTTTCTATATATAATATCTTAATTTGCTTAACTTAAAATTGATAAGAGGCTATCGTGACTCTGTGGCAGTGTCAGGTGGAGGTGGAGGACGGAGCTACAATTATATAAATTTAACATACGATATTTAAGTTTACCCATTTAAAAAAAAAAAGCTGATTACCCATTTTTGACAGCTATATATTAAGTATTAATATATAAATAACCAACTAAACCCACCACACTATATAATGTACACCGCACCGTTCCAAAGATTAACGTTGACTTAAATAATAAAAGCGATTTATATATTATAGAAAATTACAAACCCTTTTACCTACCTGCGTCCTTTTAAGGAGCTTAATGATCTTATACTTAAGTATTCTTCCTTATACTCTTACATGCTTATTTGATAAAGGCTTAGTAATAAAGAAATTTATATATATCTATATATTCAGGCCAGTCGTGGCGCAGGGGCACAAAGTGTGACTGTAAAACCAACTGGTTGTGGGTTCGATCCCCCTCGAGGATATTGAAATATTCACTTAAATTCATATTTCCATTTCTTCGCTCCAGTGTCGAGGCAAAGCGCGGCGTCGAGTTCTCCCACTCAACACGCAATGCTTCCAGAATCCGGCAAAAAGTGAGGAACGGGGTGTCTTAACACTAGGTTCCCTCTGCCTACCCTGCTGTGTGCGGGATACAGCGTGATGCTGATTTATTTATTTTTTCGCTTTAATAAATTTGTAAGTGTTTGCTGTCTGTACATTTGAGATTTATGAGAAAATATATCCCTAACTATATATATGTGTTTTTAGGGATCCGTACCCCAAAAAAAGGCAAGTATTACACTCGCCCTAAACAAATAAATACGAAATTTCATTATAACATTGTCATGTAGATACTTATAGTATGACTTTGCCCTAAATTCTGGTCTAGAACATGATATTTTATTTTCTTTGACATTTTTTAGATAAACTAGCACTGTCACGAATTATAATTTGATTTTTTTTAATATAAGACGCATTAGTCTTCGTTGACTTTGTGACTTTAGTTGAATGAAAAACTTGTATTTCTGAACAGTAAGCAATGAAAACTACAAAGAAAAGTTGAAAAAAAAAACGCTCTTAACGCTTTGTATCGTCTAGTGATAACTTTCCTTTTTTTAAAAAAAATCTTTTTTAAAAAAATATCTCTCGAATTATATTAATGTTAGAGGAAAACTAAATATATTACTCATAAGAATAAAATATATAACTTTTGTATTAGAGATTAGAGATAAAAAATGATGTCACTAGCATGTCTAAGATAAATGTTGCATCAAAGCGATGATAAACTATAATTTGTATCAGTAATAATGTGAATGAAATGTTTTTTCTAGGAAAATACATGAAAATTTATATTTTACAATATTAAATGAAAAAGTTTAGCAACTTATAAAAAAAAAGTTAAATCAGCTTCACGCTGTATATACACCAGGGCAGGCAGACGGACACTCCGTTCCCCACTTTCTGGCGAATTTTTCGAGGTATTGCGTGTTGAGTTGCGGACCTCAACACCGGGCTTTTTGCTTTGATGCCAGAGCGAAGGAAAAACATATGCGTATAAAACTATATGTTCAAAATGAAATAAATAATTCGATATTAATATTTAATTATTTTCTTTACCTTGCTCTAGAATACGAAGCGCGGCGTTGATTTCCGCAAATCGACATTCGTGACTTTATAATATTTTATTTTAATACAGGTTTAAATATACATATATGTATGTTATTTTAATATACTAAGTATATTTATACATACTATATAATCTGGTCATAAAGAAATAATTTTACCGCTAATGGCATAGTCATGAATATCTTGTTTGCATGTTAATATTTAATATACATATTTAATTTTTATTCAGCCGAGCTCTTCTATAATATGTATATATATAGATATATACGTAAGTACTTTATATCTCATAAATATTTATCAAAAGTTTCTTTATTTTTTTTAGTTTTTTTGGGCTCTGTACCTCAAAAGACACAAATGTAAAATTTATAGTGTCACTTTGCTATCTGTCTGAGTTCTGAGATCATTTTCGATCACGTGTAGGCATCTAGCTGAAATTAATATCAAATATCCATGTCTACGGTCCATTTGAGCACAGAAAAAATTACCGTCTAATTCAAAACGATTGAAAGAAACGAATGTTTATGCATTGTTTTTTTAAATTTTACACATTTTTTTTATATATCTGTACAACTGTGGTCTGTTGCAATCATCAACAAAATAATTTTCAAATTTTTGTCTTAATTTAGAAGGGATATTCGAAGCCGTCGTTGCCCAGGGACACAGTGTGTGACAACCAACTTGACGGTTGTACGTTCAATTCCCACTCGAGGGAATAGTTTTTTTTTTAATTTCTTCGCTCTGATAAAACAAACTATCTCGAAAATAGGACAAATCTAAAACTTCTATACTATAACGATATTTAAACGGAATAATTTTCTAACATTTCTTCAACAACATTGAACTATATTTCAATGACCTTCGAAAGCACACTGTCCATGTACTAGCGGAAGGTCACGTACAAACCATAAGCACCCCCCTGAGGGCATGTAGGAAGTGCTTGATTACGAATACCGAAATAGATTTGCCTTGAATGTGGTTTCTGGAATTTATCTGTGTTTTTCATTTATTTTTTTTATTTCAAAGTAACCGAAGGATTTTGTAAAGAAAAATTTCTACACTCTCGTTTAAAAATTAAAATAAAGATATTCTTGTAACATTTTGACTTAAATCGCAGTACACACAATAATTCAAATATGTAATATTATTCATTTTTTATTATATTTAGTACACTAGGTATATTTTTCTTAAATAAATCTATACTAATGTGATATGGCTACGTGTATGGTACGTGTGATTGAACGCACTAATCTCAGAAAGTAATAGATGGTATTGAAAAAATATATTTATGATAGATATTCCATAAGATCTACGATCTATAGGAGCGAATTAATTATGTAAAGATATTTCAGAATGGGAAAGCTTAAGAGCTTTCAAGAGATATTTCCATTTGACACCCCATTTAAAAAAAGCGTGTGAAGCCTCAGACAAAACTAGTTATGTATAAACAAACAAGTTTATCATAAATAAATAAAGTAAATAAATCAGCTTCACGCTGTATCCCGCACACAGCAGGGTAGGAAGAGGGAACCTAGTTTTAAGACACTCCGTTCCCCACTTTCTACCGAACTCTGGAGGCATTGCGTGTTGAGTGGCAGAACTCAACGCCGCGCTTAACCTCGACACCAGAGCGAAGAAATGGAAATATAAATTTAAGTAAATATTACATCTCCTCGAGTGGGGATCGAACCCACAACCAGTCGGTTTTACAGTAACACCTCGTGCCGCTGCGCCATGACTGGCCATGACTGACACGCAATATTTCCAGAATTCGACATGAAAAATGGAAATGACATTGTTTTAATTAGAATGGAATATCTTAACACTAGGTTCCCTCTGCCTACCCTGTTACATATGCGTGGGATACAGCGAGAAAGTAAAAAAAAAATATATATGATAGTTCTTGCAAAAAAAAATCTTTTTTCGTTGCTAACATAAAAGAAAACAAATAACATATTATTTTCTACGAACCCATCAATTTACATTAGTTTGTCACAAAGCAAGACTGATTGAAGTAATCTCCTTTCATAGAAATTAGGTAATGTCAAGAAATGGAAGAAAAAGGAATGTCAGTTACTTATCCAAAGTAACTTGATTTATATTTACTTTACTTACATTTTTTATATTTATGTGTTATAAGTTGACCTATTTGTATACTTTATTGTGAGTTTTTTTTGAAAATTTTCTTGAAAAAATAGATAAAAATCATAAAATAGTTATGTTACATCAACTAGCGCCAATGCGTGGCTTCGTCCATTTCTTTTATATTAAATAGCATTTAAGGGTATATAGGGAAAATTTTTTACTTATTTTAGTATAGTTATCTATACTGTTTAAACTTAATAAATCGTAATTTATTTCTTTTTTGATTTTCTTTAATTTCTCAAAAACTGTAGTATTTAATAGAAAAATATCTAGTTATTTCACATTACGTAGGTACGAGCGCACGACAAAAGTGGTGGTTGCGTGTGCAGAACTCTACGCCGCGCTCTGTCTTGTTACTATGTATATGTCTTGTGACTGTACAACGGTTGCATAGCTTTAAATTCTTAGAAATATATATTATGTGTCTAAAAAGTGTATAATACTCTGTTACCCGCTTTCCGTTGAATTCCGCATGAATAGCGCAACTCAACGCCGCGCTTTGCCTAGAAAACATAGCGAAGAAATTAAAACGAACGCGCTCGAGGAAATGAATTTAAATAAATATTTCATTTCCTCGAGCGCGGATCCAGCCTACAACCAGTCGCGTTTACAGTCACACTTTTATGCAGCTGCGCCACAACTGACCTTGTGGGGAACGGAGTGTCTTAACACTAGGTTTTCTCTGCCTATCTTATTATGAACTGGATGTCGATTTTAAAAAGGTATAATATACTCGTACATTAAAATATGTAAATTTAAACAAACCTGTATTCTGAGCCAAATTTCATTATAATAATTGTGAATTTCATAGAATTAATTCTACCTTTATAAGTGTACACAGCTGTGTTTACTTCATATTTAAAGAGTAACCCACCGGCTATATATTTACATTTATAATCAATAGTTTCTTTTAATAAAGAATCTGAGAGTTAAACAATAAATTTACATATTTCTCAATGTAAAATAGAACTTACCGTTTGTGGCTTCGCCCGCTTGAGCTACGTAATAATTATATCCTTTTAAAAATATATTATTTTATATCATTTTATAAATAGTTATTTATAGATTTTTTTGTCAAATAACATTGTTTAAAATGGTTTAACTTTTTGTTTATAAACAGATTGAAATAATGAAAGCATTAAATGTCAAAGAAATTTTGCCAAAATACAGTAGTGAAAATTCAATTAAATTGGTTAAGCATCCTAGTTTAGCCTGAAAAAACACATTGACAAACAGACAAAAAACATTGATTTACGTTGTTAAATGCCACCAGTTTAACTTATATATTCTCCATGTACAGACACCGATCCGTTACGATTTTAATATATAGAAATATATATAAGAAACTAGAAATAGTATAATCATCAAGCAAGTGACACTACAATAAATCAAACATCTAAGTAACGCGACAGCCATTTTATTCACTAAAAGGGTTGGTATTGATAGCCGAAGGCAAATTGTGGGCGCGTACAAATATATCGACTGTCGAACAAACAAAGAGAAAACGACGCGACGACGTCTTATTTACGCATTTTTTTTTTGTTTTGTTAGATTTATTCTTGTAGTAAACAAATTGATATCATATGTAGGGGGTGACGTCATTGTGACGTAGTCTGTATTGCTTCATGTGTACGTTTATAGGTTGTGGGTTTGATTTTCAGTTGTAGAAATATTTTAATTCAATAATTTTTGTCTTGGCTACTTTGAGACGTTCAGTATTACAGTGTTAAACTTTTTTTTTCTGAGAATGGACAAAACGTGAAGAACAGAGTTATTGAACATTATGTTGTTTACCATGAGAAAAAATAGCATGATAGTACGGGAAAGAGCAGTACCTGAGACTCGTGACCCAAGTGTAGGCCTCAGGGGCCTCTCTACGTATCTCTCTTCCTCTTCGGCTCTGCTGTTAGATCTTCTTTCGTTATCTAATCAAATTCGAAATTATTCTATTAATTCGGGAGTATAAAAATATGTTCTATAAACAAACATACAACATTATAACATAAATTAGATAGAGAAATCGTTTAATATGTGTGTAAACATCCGTTTACCAATATTAAACATAAAATTATTAAATTATAGAAAATTTCATAAAATAATAATTAATATTTATCAGAGTATATTGAAAATTATATTGGAACATTTCAATTACATTTTAGCTCTAAATAATGTTAGTCTACAATAACGTTAGAGCTAAACTGTATTTATAAAGTTTCTATATAATTATATACGAAATCCCAGACGAAATATATTAAAACTTTTTAATTGTGTTTTTTAGCTTTTTGTTGTATTCTGCACATAGTAGAGTAGGCAGAGGGAACCTGAGAACCTAATGTTAAGACGCTCCGTCCCAATTAAGATACTTCTTTGCCCTACTTTCTGCCGAATTATGGATTGCCTGTTCAGTAGAACTCAGCTTTGACTAGTTACCAGAGCGAGGAATTAAAATTTAAAATAAACCATTCCCTCGAGTGGATATCGAATTCACAACAGTCGTATTTACAATAATAGAACAATTATATCATGCATAAAAATATTTTTAAACAAAAATACAACTTTTTATTCCACTCCAAGAATATCTTCTATACTATCAATATGTCTATATTTCAGCAATATTATTGGCACTTTATTAGTAACAAGCTTTAAGTGTTGGTTCGGAAAACTCAATTAGGGCCTACTTATAGAAAAGCACTTAGTGTGAAATATGTATGGATAACCGACCGACACCAGAAATAATATTTTTTACATTACTTCCGATATTAGCGTTATATAAATAGTCTGGAACTAGGTTTCCACCGAAAGCGGAGCTGGCCCATTAATGACTACGTTGAACTCGTAATAGTATACTACATGTTTATATTTCCACCAATAAATAGTAAGGTAAGAACCGTGCGAGTAGGAGTTAATGAGTAAGAGTTGAAAAGAACTCACTCAATTTTAGGGAGCTAAGCGAACTATTACAGAGTACAAAATTGTTTGTTAGTGGAAATATAAGCGTATTTTATTTAAAAGACTCCGTTCCGCTTAAGCATTACCTGCTTATTATTCTTTCGCGATGGAATCGTTTTTTTTTAATTATTATTATTATTATTATCAGCTTCACGCTGTATCCCGCACACAGCACGGTATTCAGGGGGAATCTAGTGTTAAGACACTCCGTTCCCCACTTTCTGCCGAATTCTGGAGGCATTGGTCTGCCCTTTTTTAAAATATATATATAAATGATTCCCCGAGTTGTATTCGAACTTACAGCAATTGTAACTTCATTATTTTAGTTTAGGTCATCATTGCTTTGTGAGACAGAATCGAGTTGCGAGTTCCATATTCAGTAAAGAGAATATTTTACTTACGCTTAACGCAAAAGCGGCGTTGATTTCAGGAGGAAAGCTTCCCACCACCGCTATATGAAACTAAAATTTAATTAAATTATACCTGTAACATATAGATGCTAAAGTATATATATATATATATATATATATATATATATATATATATATATATATATATATATGTAAGTCAGGTCAAAATTTTCTCTATAATAAATTATACTGTTAAAATAAGTAGGTACTTGTAAATGGCAAAGTTTGCTTGTTAGTTTGTCCTACTTTATACATAGGAGTATGACGGACGAAATGTTCAGAATAATAGCCTGTGGGAATGGACTTTTTGGTAAGGTATAATGGCCGTTACGTGTGGTCCGTACGAAATTCAAATAATTTTGGTAAAAAAAACATTATAATGTATTTACGTGGCATCCCCTAAGGCAGGGTTTCAACGGAGTTAATAGAAATATGAGTGGAAGAGTATATATATATATATATATATATATATATATATATATATATATATATATATATATATATATATATATATATAATAATTCAGTTCTTTACCACTGGAGGAAATTAAATATTTAATATTTTTATTTCTTCGCTCTGGTAACGAGGTAGAGCGCGGTATTGAGCTCCGCGACTCAAACGATGAAAAGTGTCTCAATGGAAACGAGTATCTTAATATTAAGTTCCCAGGTTCCGTCTGCCTAGCATGTCCGGGATACAGCGTGAAGCTATATAAAAAATCTTTACTTTTGCCTTCTTCAACATTTTTCTTTTCAGGTACGGAACCCTAAAATATATTTAATGTAATAAATGGAGATGTGAACTTCATTTTAATTAAAAAAAAACGAGCCACACTAGACTATATAGAAAACTATAGTTAAGCACCTTGTAATTATATTTCTAGGCAATTACATTTAAAGTAATGTTAAAGTTAATTTGAAAGCTGTATAAAAGCGTGTATATTCGTGACTAGAATACCGTCATGACCAAAATCACCGATGATAGCCAATGATAAAACCTTTGTTACATTAAGGCGAAACCACTATGTTTCAAGCCTTGTTTAAATGTACCTCCTCACATTTTGTTTAGCTGGGCTGGCTTAGGTGGTAAATGAATCTCATTACAAGGTCAAAGGTCATCAGTTCAATCGAAGGTGTATTTAGGAACATAAGTGGGTCGCTGATATTTTATTGATTTAGTAGTATCAATCCAGTTATCAACAGCAGAATGAGGCCAGTCGTGGCGCAGGGGCACAAAGTGTGACTGTAAAACCGACTGGTTGTGGGTTCGATCCCCACTCAAGGAGATGAAATATTTACTTCATTTTATATTTCCATTTCTTCGTTCTGGTGTCGACGCTGGAGCGCGGCGTTGAGTTCTGCCACTCAACACACAATGCTTTCAGACTTCGGCAGAAAGTGGGGAACGGAGTGTCTTTTGACACTAGGTTCCCTCTGCCTACCGCTGAAGCTGATTTATTTGATTTTATTTATCAACGATTTTTATCAAATTTAATTGTGCGGTGTTTAGTTCCGCCACTTAACACATTACGCACACTTAATTTCGCCGCACTTAATTTCGCGGAGAACAGAGTGCCAGTAGAATAGGTGCTGAAGTGCCTCCTACCTGGGTATGCGCGTGATAAAGTCGATAGTTAAAAAATAAAATTCCCGTTCTCTTTTATTCCCGTAAATAATATATGTAAAACTGAGACTTGATGCTTGGAAGATTTAACTTTACAATGACTTGTGGTAGAATATCTCTTTGGACATTCTTTGATTTAGGACACTATTGTAATATGTGTGATATTTAAAATATTTTAAATTTTAAATTGTAAAAAAATATGGTGTGAAAAAAGAAAATACAAACTATATCTCTGTACCTATAAGATTTTAAATAAAAACAAATAAATACCTCGCTGTCATTGACAAAGCACGGTGACAACTTCCGCCACTCAACTTGCAATGTTTCGGAAGATGGGCGTAAAATAGAGGACGGAGTGTCTTAACACTAGGTTTTCTCTGCTTACTAGGCGGACAAAAGTTCATGTTAAATCGTGTAATCCATGCTAGCAAAGCTATGAGCGAAATATATAAATAATTTCAAACGTTTAGTAATTGACATCGAAATATTAATCTAAAATTAATATTATCAAATCACTTGTTATCGATTCTCTTATCTTCTAATATACCTCTATCAAAGGTAGGCTTGAATGTAATATAATACTTGGTTGTCGGTACCGATGTCATGATTCATTCAGTTTTGTATGAAAGCTTATGAATGATGTATGGCATGACACAATTTCAATAGAGAAATTAGTTTATTTACGAAATATCAAACTTTATATAAATATACAAAATATTTGTTACAACGAGGTAGAAAGAGGGAAACTAGTGGTAAGACACTCCTTTCCCCATTTGCCGTTGAATTTTCGAGGCATTGTGTGTCGAGTGCCGGAGTTCAACGCTGCGCCTTTACTCGATATTAGTGCGAAGAACTGAAAATTAATATTTATTTATTTTTATATGTGGAAACAAATATCGCTTACAATACTTAAAGCAAATACATATCTACATTAAATTAGCCAATAAAGTTACCATTTATATATCAAACATGGAGTGAATACAAAAAAAGATCTTTACATATAATTAAAAAAATATGAATAATAATTGATTCCTACGAATGGAAATATAACCTACAACCGTCGCGCTTACAGTCTCACGCCTGTGCCACTGTGCCACGACCAAAATCCTAATACATATATATTTTTGTTAAAAATAACTAGATATTTGTAACTCCGTCCATTTGATCGCATACAACGTAGAGCCATTCGAATCATTGGGGACCCAATGATCTGTGAAAGGCTTGACATTTTGGCTTTGCGTAGAGACGTCTCTTCGCTGTCCGTTCTCTATTTATCATGGGGAGTGTTCTGAGGAACTGTTTCACCTGTTACCTGCCGCCGAATTTTCTAACCGCACAGTACGCCATAAGCTGAAATATCAGCCACAACACCTGGATACGTGGCAATCCACTATTGTGCGTTTTCGTAGGCACTTCCTTTCACGCGCCACGGAACTGTGGAATGGTCTACCCGCGGCAGTGTTTCCAGGTCGATATGACATGGGTACCTTCAAAAAGCGCGTCTATCTTCACCTTGGCGGCCGACAACTCACCTGTAGCTCCTCTAGTGTTGCATGGGGCCGTGGGCGGCGGTAATCACTTACCATCAGATGACCCGAACGCTCGTTTGTCTTGTCCTTTTCCATAAAAAAAAGTTTAGTTTTATAAGTAGATATCAACATTTATTACATTTTGCAACAAAATAAAAAGAATAATAAAAAATTTACTTGGTCGAGACACACGACTGACATTGTTTCTTCGTCCGTGTTCTATTGAAATTTATTACATTCTCTTCAGGGAGGACTCCTAACGTAAGATATATGTTGAGCTTTCTTTTAAATTAAAAGTGAATTCTTTTACATTTCCACCATTGTATAGCAGCGTAGGTAGAGGGAACCTAAGGCTAAGACCGTCCGTTTCCATTCAATTTTCGAATATGCGTTTTAATAACGAAACTCAAAGCTGCACTTTCTACCAGAACGGAGAAATGAAAATAATTTATATAATCAATCGAACGAATAGTGGTTGAATTCAGTGTGAAGGCACTCCGTTGTTCATTTTCCACCTGAATCATTTTTAAACGTAGTCTTTCTATTTTCAAAGTGTCGTAGATTTTAAATTTATTATTTTACAAATTTTAAACTATAAAAAACAAAATAAAAAGTTTAATATCTCTTTTGCCTTTGAATTGTGAGAAGTAATTAGGTATATGAACAAAATAGAACAAAATCATAGAAGATTTTCAAATTATTAATTATGCATTAATTGGGCCAATTGATAAAAAAAAACAATCTAGCCGATACGAACGATTTTTAACAAGTATAAAGATATAATTAATTTTAATTAGAAATTTACTTCATCAAAATATAAAAAAAAAAACAGACTATCTAATATCATGAGCAACTGTAATGTATTCAAAGTGGCGGGTGCGGGTCAAAAAAAAGTTATCTAACACCAAATTATACACGAGCAATCTGGTTAAAATATTATAACAAATAAGATAATAACAGATTGTAGATTAATAAAAATTGGTTATTATACACTTTGACATACGCAAAAAAAAAATAATCAGCTTCACGCACACAACAGTGTAGGCAGAGGGAACGTAGTGTTAAGACAATCCGTTCCCCATTTTCTGCCGAATTCTGGATTTTAGAGATTGCATTCGATCCCACAACCAGTCACACTTTGTGTCCCTGCACCACGACTGGCCTCTGACAACATACGTCAAATTTAAATATTAATTAAATAAATTTGAGGTCATCGTGGCGCAATAACACAATTTTGACTGCTAGCGAGAAGCTTGTAAGTTCGATCCAAACTAAGGGAAATCAAGACAAAGAGCGGCGTTCAGTTCCACCACTCAACGCGCAATATCTAGAATGCTATCGGAAAGTCAAGAACGGAGTATTTTGACACTGAGTTCAGTCTTTACAGGAAAAAGCGTGAAACTGCATATTTAATAATTAAAATTATTTATTACTATTATACAACATAAAAACGACATCACCCGCATTCAACACAGTTGAATAAACTTTAATGATCGCCGTAAAGAGCTTTGTATGAAAATGGAAATACTACATACAAACTGAGTGTAGATAATACTCGCATATATTATAGTAAAAACGATAACAAGAACAGGTTAATGTTTTTTTTTAGTGTCACGCTGTATCCCACACACAGGATACAATTCTGGAAGCATTGCGTGAGTTGTGGAACTCAACGCCGCGCTTTGCCTCGATAGCAGCGCGAAGAAATGAAAATATTAAATATTCGAATAATGTACTTTTGTTGTATTTCTTTGTCTACAAATTGGCTGGTGAAACATAACGCCACACTTTTTAAACTGTGATTCAGTGGATCATTTATATTTTTAATATAAACATATCTCTTTATAGGATACTTTACACGCTTTCTTTCTCTATAATTCTAAGGAAAAATTGTAATATAATTTAAAATAATATTATAAAACAACTAGAAGATGCATTACGAAATAAGGTCAATATAACTGAGATTAGTGTCATTGACAGTGATATCAGCGATGTTGTCACTAGCAGTTATCTCAAGACGTTTGTCAAGTATTACATATTTTTAACAAGCAGTATTATAATAAAAAATACCCTTCAGACTGTCTCCTGCATATAAACAAGACACTCTGTTCCCCTCTGTCCGCCCTATTTCGGAGAAATTGCTTGTTTAGTGGAGGAACTAAAAAAAATTAATAATTCAACTCCCTAAAGAAATCATCTCCCTAAAATCTCTTATCTAAAAAAAATAATCAAGTTACCTCAACATTTTTTTTTATTTCACGATGTTTATCCATACTGTATTTCGTGTGACGCAGTTACGCATAGATAGATACCAATAACGTAAACACAAACTACTACAAAAACACTACTAAAACCAAACGTTGCCGCCAATACCTACGACTCGATTTCGGGAATGAGGCGTGTGCGGCGTTATCGCTTTGATAGGTTTGTGTCTCTATGCGTCATTCTAAACAAATGGCGTTTTATTTTACAACGATAATTTTATTAATTATATTGTTTGAAAAAATCACTTTTTCATTATTGAAAAATCTCTTTTGTTCTAATTGTATTAGGTTTTTATAATTAAAACTGTGGTTCCTTTTAAAGTGATGATGACAAAAACACTCTGTTTAAGTTAACTATTGCAAGTTCTTTACTTACAAAATGTTTTTATGTAACTGTTACTATAAATGACATGAGGCCAGTCGTGGCGCAGCGGCACGAGGTGTGACTGTAAAGACCGACTGGTTGTGGGTTCGATCCCCACTCGATATAATATTTACTTAAGTTTATATTTCCATTTCTTCGCTCTGGTGTCGAGGTTAAACGCGGCGTTGAGTTCTGCCACTCAACACGCAATGCCTCCAGAATTCGGCAGAAGGTGGGGAACGGAGTGTCTTAACACTAGGTTCCCTCTGCCTACCCTGCTGTGTGCGGGATACAGCGTGAAGCTGATTTTTTAATTTTTTATAAATGACATATAAAGAGTAAACTTTAATAAACATCAAAGAATTGAAAGTATAAATTAGTTCATGAATGGATGGAATATACCAGCAAAGTCGGCCAAAGCAACCTTTCCATTTATTAAGTTTTTCAACTCAAATAATATCGTTCATTCAAATGAACGTGACTTAATTTATTCAAATATTCCGTATTTGTTATTTTAGTTCAATATTACAAACTTATAAAGTAAAATTTAGCTGAAAGTCGAGAAGGGAATACTTTAACACTGGATACCCTCTGCCTATCCTGCTATGCGGGAAAACGCGTGAAGCTGGACCGACAATATAATATAGGAAACTACAACATAGTTTTAATGGAATTGCAATTTAGTTAGTTGGTGCTAAAGTAATAAAACTGTAGTTTGCACTACTTTAATTTAAAGCTTAGTCTTTAAATGCTGGCTATTTTCTTGATTCAATGTCCTTTGCGTCTTTCAATCACTTTAATCTTTTAAATGCAAAGTTGTTACACTGTATCTTTACTTAAATACATTCTTTATAGAGCAATTTAAAAGGTAACTTTATGTTTAATGATAATAATTAATAATTAATTGTAACTAAGGGTGTTGTGCGGCGTTGAGTTCAGTCACTCAATTCGAATCGCATTATCTCGTATTCGATAAAAAAGTGGACTAATCTTAGACAGGACCTACCCTGCTGCTAATTTTTTGTCTTAGTTAACAAAAAAAAGTTATTTGCTCTGGAGAATGAGGTAATAAAACTAATTTATTACTACTACTACTACTACTACTACTACTACTAGCTTCTCGCTTTATCACTAGCGGGGTAATAAGAGAAAACGGAGCGCCCAGCGCTATGGTCTCTACATACCTCTTTCGCCTCGTCCACTGTCATCAATCTCTTTATACATGACCTCTGGGGTCGTCATACTTTTTACGTGACCTTACTCCAGTATTTTTGATACTGTGTCTTCGAAGGTCTCCTTCTATATCTCTTACCACTTACTTCTCCATCATAAATCTTTTTTGCCATTCTTTCATCTCTCATTCGTTCAACGTGCCCAAACCAGCTTAGCACGTTCTTCTTCATTCTCACCGTGACATCCTCGCTAGTACCTGCCATTCTGTGTACCTCTTCATTGCGGATTCGATCATCTTACCTGCCGCCACATATCCTACGAAGAGATCGCATCTCCACAGCATTCATATTTATTTCATTCTTCTTCTGTAATACCCACGTTTCGCTGCCGTATAACAGGGACGGTACCAAAACTGCATCGTGTACAGACATACGCGCAACTGTGCTGACGTTTCGCCGTCTCATCAATGCAGCTAAGGCTCCGTTAACTCTGTTACCGGCAGCAATACGTCTTTCCACATCCATCTCGTATCTTCCATCTCTACTGAACATACTTACCAAGTATACCACTACCTTCACTTGTTCTAATATCATACCGTATACACTGATCTTGCATTCATCTCGTTCAGAAACCAGAACCTTTGTCTAAACTTATTTATATGTAATCATTCCCCTGAGTGAGGATAGAGCCTAGTGAGAAAATACTCCGTTCCACACTTTTCATACGGATTACATAATTCTTAAAACAGAGAAATGAGTGAATTGTGTCTAGAATTTCTTAGAAGTGTACAAAAATTTGATCGGTTCAAGCACTCTGATCACTAAACCATACGTCCGTCCTATTTTCTCTAGGTCTATCATATACAATGCAGTAGGAAAATCCATGTGATTTGAATAAAGATTAATTAAATACTATTTGCCTCTGAGAGCTTAAAATGTGATAATGCTTCTGTTTGTTCGAAAACATAATCTTATTAAACAATTTTTTTAATCATTGTTTGGTAAATCTAAATACGAGCTTACGTTATCCAGCCATAAAACTCATTTATTATTAGGCAAATAAATATAGTATAGTAATATATAGGTATAAATAGGCTGTATGACACAGTGGGATTGCTATCTGACTGTAAACGTAACGGTTTTGGGTTCGATTCCCACTCGGGGGAATGAATTATTATATATATTTTTTTCTTCGCTATGGTAATCACTACAGTATTGGACTCAACACGCAATGCCTCACGAATTCAGCGGCAAGTGCGGAATGGAATACCCCTTTTACTTAGCACTAGATTTTTTCCGCCTACTTGATCGGTTACTAAAACTTGGCTTAGAATTAGATAATAACTCCTTCAATGTTCTTATTAAAGTCACGAAGGTACGGTTTACATGTTAATTAATTAAATAAACGTTATAATAGTCAGTTTAGTTACTTAAGAGCCAGTTTCACCGCTACCTGATAATACCCGGACAGCCTTATCTGCCAGACAAACTATATAATTTTTGATTTCACAGGTCTGTAATAAAAACATCTAGTAGATACACATTTGACATATATACATTTAATCCTTACATACTTATTTGTAATTTAAAAAATGTAATAAATCGTATAAATTGTTATTAGAAAATATAAGAAACAGTTATTTTGTATTTTATTCTCTATCTGTAAGATAGCATTAACTATTAGATTACTATGTGAAACTTTATTTGTAAATCGTGAAACTGGGCCTAAGTGTTATAATCTTCTATTCTTAAATTTTAATCTATTTATAAATATTACATGTACACCCACATAATGTTATGGCTAAACCGAGTACATCAATAAAATTACAATTTTTCATATTTGAGCCCACACCCCGCCTACAGTCCATATAGTATTTGACAAAAAACAGACAGTTTTTAACTATAACACTCCAGCACTCGAATATTTCCATGATGTAAATGGCGCTCACTATCTCTAAGCAGATTAGTCTGGCTTTAGATTTAGTGTGAACGATAAAATGTTTTTTGATGGTGCCGAAGTTAAAGTGACTTTGATTCTGTAATTTCATTTTGTGAATGATAAACAAAATGTATTTCATAATATAAATATTTTTCTTTAAAAATATAGATATAACCTGTCTTATGACATAAATATGCACATCTCTTCTCGTTTTTTCTTTCTACTCTACTTCGGTGTTTTCTACATGTTGTACAGTACAGAGTAGGCAGAGGGAACCTAGTGTTGAGACACTCTATTATGGAGCAACAGAGCCCAGCGGTGTGTAGGCGCACCGATATTTTTTTCGAGACAATACGTGTTCGAAGGCGGAACTGAGCGCTGCGTTTTATTTTCTTCCTAGAGCAGAGCCAGGAAATTAAATAAAATATACCCAGGATTAAAAGTGTAATGTAATGTTATTAATATATATAAATTGAAAACGATCCATTTATAACTGGAGACTTGGACATTTATACTTTGTAAGAACCATTATTACAAAACTTATGTGGACAGTGTATGAACGTTTTACAAAAGTAGAAAATTTATTGATTTTAATTATAGTTAATGAAAGTTTCAATTAATAAAATCTATATTACACACATTACTTATTATATATTCTTCACTCGTGGTGCAGGGGCACAAAGTGTGACTGTAAATGCGACTGGTTGTGGGTTTGATCGTCACTCAGTAATATTTATTTAAATTATTTTTTTTTCGCTCTGGCTCGAGGCGAAACGCGGAGTTGGGTTCCGCCACTGGGTTTGAACGGAATATCTTAACACAAGGTTCCCTCTGCCGGCTGCTGCTGTATGGGATACAGCGTGAATCTCGTTGATTGAACGCGCTAGCCTTAAGAACAACAATTACAAATAAAAAAATATATATATATTTAAAAATCATTTGACCACGTAGACAAATCCATAGGTTTATAGCATCCCTCATCCCGCTTTTAGCATCCCTCATATAATGTAAAAAAGAATCGAATAAAGAATCAAAAAAAAAATATAAACGACGACTCATTCGCCCTTATGTCAAGATTTCGTGATATGATTTATTTGAATTTATTGAATATGAAATATATTCGATACAAGATTTATAAATCTTGCAGAACTGCAAATTATATTAGTCTCTACCGAAAGGTTAAATTAATGTTAATAATATTTATTATTCATACATGCCTCTATCTTTTGAGATGTTTCGACGTTGAAGAAAATATTTGAAGATTAATATAAATAATAAACTATAGGTTGGTAAGTGGTACAAAGTGTGACTGTAAATCGACTGGTTGTGGATTCGATCCCCACCCGAGGAGATGAAGTATTTATTTACATTCATGTTTTCATTTTCTTCGCTCTGGTGTCTAGGGGAAAGCGCGGCGTTGAGTTCCGCCACTCAATACGCAATGCCTCCAGAAATTGGCTGGAAGCTGATTTATATTGACAGGCGAACTTTTAAGCAGAAAAGTCAAAATAAATTTAATATAATCATTCCCCCGAGTTGGCTTTGAACCCACAAATACCTCTTTAGTTTTCCACAGCTACGTCCCACTAGGCTGTACGAATAAAATAAACATATAACACATATTCGTAGATGTATGATATAATTTAATCACACTAACTTCCAACGATACCAATACGAGTTTGTATAGAGAATAATATATTGGATCAAAGGTATGTAATAGCTGGAGGGAATTTCTAAGTAACTGAGTAGAATTATGAATTACTTTCAAGTTAATAATATGGTTTATGAATCGATGTTAACTTTGTTAACTTCTACCAATATGGTAATGGTCTAGGAGCCAAGTATGAGCCAAGTATGAGCCAAGTATGAGCCAAGTTATGGCAAAGTATCAAAATTTATGTACATAATAGAATAGCAATATAAAACTTTGTATAATACCAATTTGATTACCCAATGTAGTCTTTCGTTATTTCGTTATTTACTGTTTGTGTATATTTTTTTTATTTCATATTTATGTAATTGTAGACGCGATGGATGTGGGTTTGATTGCCGTTCGATTAAAGAATTATATGAGGCCGGTCGTGGCGCATCGGTACAAAGTGTGACTGTAAATCCGACTGGTTGTGGGTTCGATCCCCACTCGAGAAGATGAAATATTTACTTAAATTTATGTTTCCATTTCTTCGCTCTGGTATCGAGGCGGCGTTGAGTTCTACTATTTAACGCGTAATGCCTCCAGAATTCGGTAGAAAGTGGGGAACGGAGTGTCTTTCACTAGGTTCCCTCTGCCTACTCTGCTATGTGCGGGCACACTGCAGCGTGAAGCTGATTTTATTTTTAAATAATTATATTTATTTACCAAGACAAGACTCTACTAAAGTTAATCTTCAACACTCAACATTTACTGTTTGGAATTCACGAGGAAACCGAAAGCGGAAACAAAACCTAAATTCTATACGCAGAAAAAATATCATTGTAAAATAAAACACAGAGACACAAACCTATCAAAGCGTAAATCGAGTTGTAGGTAATAGCGGCGATGTTTAATTGTGTAAAATAGTACGAGACATATCCCTTTCTCATTCTAGTATGTTTTTTTAGCTTAGTAGGATTTTTGTAGTAGAAGGTGCTTACTTTATTGGTATTTATTCACACGAAATACAGTACCGATAAACAGCATGATACGAAAAAATAATCCTACGCCAAAACTGTTGAGGTATTTTGATTAATTTCTTTAGGTATGGGTTGAAATATTTTACCCTACATGCTGCTCCCTTAAAAATAGCGCTGACGCTCCACCCTGTTATTGAAAGGCAAAAATATAAAATAAATCTAATTCAACAAAAAAAGGTTAAAAAGAACAAAGAATATAAAGAGCCAAATAATCAAATCTTGCAAATGTAGGCTTCTATTCCATTGTTTCCACGTAACAAAGGAAAGGGTTCAGTAGACTATGTTTAAGATGCCAAAAGTTTGACGTCATTTTTTAGTAATTTCACCAACAAAAGGCGATTGAAAACTTATAACAATCACAAAATAATATGATAAATTGTATTTCTAATTATATAAGGAAAGAGTACCTATTTAGGGATTAGGGATTATGTTTAAATTAATATGATTTTTCAATTTGGTTAGACAAATTGCAGCGTTGAGTTCCGCCGTTCAGCACGCAATATCTTGAGTTTAAGCGAGGAACTGAGTGTCCAAGTGAGGAACTGAGTGCCTTATTGGGTTCCCTCTGTTGGTAGACAGAGAGAAACCAGTGCTAAGTATGCAGGAAAAAACCAGCCAAGTGCGAGTCGGCATGAAAAGTGCGCACTATTCTATTTATCAAAAGGAGTCATTTCAACCATTTGACTTATAATATTATATTCCTTCCTCCTGAAGAAAACAAACAATGTGTTTAATCACTTTATAATACAGATTTAACACAGGAAAATATTGAAACTGTCACCACTTATCCAGAACTCAACAATTGTTTATACGAAGATACATGAAATTTCAATTACTTATATTTTAGCCGAAAACCCACTGAGAACGTAAGCCTATTTACATTAGAGATTGCGCCAGAAATATTCTGTTCGAGAGGTTACTTACTCCACGGAAAATTATAAAACCTCGAAAATATTATACAAATAGCAAAACGACAATTTTATTTCGTTGTACTTCTTTTTTTAAAAAAACAGCTTTACATTTTCTTTGAAGACTTCAACGCTTTCAATTAATAAAGCTATCATTTTTTTTTAACTTCACGCTGTATCCCTCAACAATACACTCCGTTACCATGAAAACATTTGTTTTTTGTTGTTTTCCACTTTCCGCCGAATTCTGCAGGTATTTTGGTTGAGATGCAGAACTAAACGCCGCGCTTTGCCTCGTTACCAGAGCGAGGAATCGAGCCCACAACCTGTGGCATATGTGTAAAAAAAATCCGTTTCTTTTGTCTAATTTATCCTTCTTCTACTTTCTATTATACTTTTTCTATTTTCTTTAAGAAGAAGAGAAAAATAAGATAGACTGTATATAGACACATCTTTCGTACTATATATGTATAGAAAATATATAAAAAATTTACTCTAAACAACGACAAGTCTCTCAAGTCATAAAAGCGGATTTTTTTACTACCTTATACAATTTTGCATAAAACATTAAATAGAGGAGGAGGAGAGTGTGATAGGACGTGGAAAATTGTGCCATAAAAAGTAATAACCCTTTTATATAAAAAAATTTTGAAGATTCTTTCTTGACTGTAATGGCAAAAATATTTAACTAAAGGCATTTGGTGAAAGTTATGTGATCAATCTGATATTCACTTTAATAGGATTAGTTAAAATTGTTTTTTACTTGAGAATGTACTGTATTTATTATATTAAAAAAATTTGCAGGGCTGAAAAAATACTTTGGTTTTCGCTTTAACCGTGATTTGTAGTGATCATGTGGATTATTTGTTTACGCTGTGTCCTTCATATAGTAAAATAGGCAAAGGGAACCTATTACTAAGTCACGTTCCCTACACACCGCTTAATGAATATAATCAATTCCCCGAGTAGGAATCAAATCCACAGCCATTGTTTACACTCACACGCTCTCCCACTGGGTCACAACGGCCTCTAGGCAAATTTATAAATTTTGTTGAGTTCATATTTCGTTATAAACGTTAAAATTTTATTTAAAATAGTATATTTTTCGATAAAATGTTGGTAAAGTAGTATGTATGATATTATGCACGCATGCATTAAAGTAGATATTGCATTTTACTGTATACTAACTTTTTATTTACTTTATTTACATAAATATTGAAAATGTACATCTCTATCTCTATATATTATAAAATAAGAACGATTTTTTTCTCTGTCTGGCCTTTCTACGTTATCTTCTTCTAAACCACCCAACGGATTTTGATGCGGTTTTCACCATTATGTAGAGTATTTCTCAGGGAAGGATTATATATGGTTTATTATATGTATATTTTATTGTAATTTGACATAAATATGATAAATGTGTATAAAGTCCTACCCGTTCAGACACTTTCACGCATGCGCTGCTT
>JAATLQ010038442.1:0-18301 GCA_013421005.1 Heliconius erato x Heliconius himera | reverse complement strand
CGTATTATTCCTCTTAATAAGATCTACAAAAAAGTCAGCGACAGCATATTCGTATCTTCTAAGGATAACATACAGTGAGCATATTTCTGTCTAAAAATAGTAATTTGAATATATTTTTTATTTTGAGGGATGTTTGTCCATAATGGTATCAATCCTTATCCTTTTAAATACTTTATTAATTTTCTAGGTTAAACGAAGATAAAATTTGCTATTTACACTAATTTGAAATTACGAATAGTTTTAGAGAAAAACGCATTTAATTGTTGACACATCGCGCCGGCTATAAACCGCAGTTTTGGCGCAAGTTTTATTTATTACCTTACTCTCAGCATATAAATAAGTAAATTAGTTACGTTGGTCATTTAATGTAGATCAAAACTGTCTTTTACTGTTTTTCATTTTAATAAGTACTTTAGAAGTTGTTACAATATCAAAAACAATATCCTTGCTTTGAAACGGCTCGCCACACGCCATGCGTCCCCCCGCGCCCCGCGACCTTTTGCTTATATAGAAGCGAGTCCGTGGCGCCCGCGGCGCCCGCCCTCCTCTGTACTGTAAAAAAGTAGATGTAGATGCGATTGTACGTATTGGAGAATTGGAGTTTAATATATTTAGTTTCGTCTTTTTTGATTAATAGAATAGTAGGTAGTCTTTTGTTCATAATTTCTTCCGTTTAAGTATTTTAGTTTAAGAGAACAGTAGGTAGGCTTTTGTTTATCATTTCTTTCGTTTAAGTATCCTGTTGTTTATTTTGTTTACTCTTCTTCTGTTCTTTTATTATTTTCTTTATCTTTTTAAACATAGGAAATGTTTTTAATTTAATTATACCACGACAAAGTCGTTCAAATATAGGTCGTAGAACAAGAAATACGAATAAAAATCGTTTAAATCTTACTAATGAAAGCGTATAGGAGATGGAAATTAGATTGTAATTTAAATATATTTTCTTATTGAGAGGAATGTGTGGATAGCTATAGTGAATGATATTAATCCTTATCCTTTTAAATAAGTTATTAATTTTCTACGTTAAACAAAGATAAATTTTGCTCTTTACAATATTTCGAAATTACCAATAGTTTTAGAGAAAAGCTATATCGACTCATGTTTATCCCTTACTCTCAGTATATAAATAAGTATATTAGTTACCTTGGCCATTTAATGTAGATCAAAATGTTCTTTACTGTTTTTCATTTTAATAAGTACTTTAGAAGATTAGTAGCACAGATTTGAAATTACGATACTAAAAAATTCTTGCTGTGTAACGGCTGGCTGACCACCACGCGTCCTCCTGCGCCCACGACATTTTGCTTATAAAAATGGACCCACCGCAGCCCGCCTAGCTTCTTTTCCCCCGGGCATGGAAGGAGGGCCTGCTCATCATGTTGCCCAAGGCTGGGAAGAGCCCATAGCAGCCTGAGGGGTACCGATTTATATCCCAGCTGTTCGAGAAGTTATTCCTATCACTTCTCCAGGCGCACATCCACCCACAAAGCGAGCAGTTTGGCGAGCGGGTATACCACTCTGGTTACACTACGCCGTAACAGTGATCAACCGAAAGGATAGTGCAATAGCAGTCTTCTTCGACGTAGTACTGCGCGTGACGACGTGCTGCGGGACGCGTATTTGACCGCGTCTATAACCCGGAACTACTTCATTAAGTGCTCAGAGCCGGAACCCCCCAGCACGTCGCGCATGTCTTTGACATTTTGCTTGAGAGTTGAGAGTTCGAGGTCTAGCAGCGACTCGATCGCTGCCGTCGTTCCCCAGGGCAGCATTTTGTCACCTGCTCTCTACGCACTATACACTGATGACATCACAACGCCCTAGCGTGTATCACTCAACGAGAAATCCTGCAGGTGGTCCAGAACCTCATCCTCCGTCGAGTGACGCAGGCGTCATACTACGTGAGAAACACCACGCATCACCGCAACCTAAAAATAGAAAGCCTGGAGGTAGATACACATTGGTCGTCTCGCGTCCAACGCATTCCGCTGCGCCAATGCATCGGGTCACCTGCACCTAAGGAGCAGCACTCCGTGATATATCCGGCCGCCCGAGGTCAGACTTCAGATGACTTCCGAGGGACTTTCTATCCTCCTCCAAATGCGACTCATGGGCCTTGCATTGATCCTTGGTCGTTTAAGCTGGGCCTCCCTCAGGAAACCGAGGCTCTCACCTGACTGAGTTGACCACCTAGATGGCATTTGATAATCCTTCCAATCCCATCCCGCACGCCTCTCTGTGTCTGCTCTAGAGCAGGTTGTCGCTTGAGACCACGGCCAGGGAACCAACGCCCAGATGTCGTTCGGAGCTACCACGGAGATGGACGAGAGAATGATTCAATTCTGCGCCTGGCTCTATAGCAAAGTAAATTTAGAAGCGATTGCACGTATTTTGGAGTTATCCAATAATTATAATGTATTTCATCGCGGCATTGTTGGTTATATCTTTCGTTTAAGTATTTTTGGGTAAGAGAATAGTAGGTAGTCTGTTGTTTATAATTTCTTTCGTTAAAGTTTTCTGTTGTTTGTGTCATTTGTTTAAGTGTGTGTTTTTTAAACAATTGGAACATCCTTATTGGAACTACGAAAATGTGGGTTGCATTAAGGTTTCAATAATTTTCACATTAGTAATCTTAAGTGCTTTGCAAACATAGGTACATTATATGAATAATTCAATAGTTGAAGCGGGCGAAGCCGCGAGCGGGTCGCTAGTTTTCAATATTTATGTAAATGCATACGTTAACGTTAATTAAGTAGTGTATTTTTTTGTTTCATAGTAAGTAACCTTTTGCAATTTTTTTGTTATAAAATAGAAATTATTATTTTTTAGCTTCACTCTGTACCCCGCATATAGCAGGGTATACAGAGGGAGTCTAGAAATCTAGTATTAAGACACTCCGTACTCATTGAGATACTTCCGTTCACCACTTTTCGCCGAATTCTGTAAGCATTCCGTCTATACTATGTAGATAATATTTAGCGTAAGTAAAACTCTATATATTGAGAAGTCAAATCAAAAACAAGACTATATAAGTGTTTAAATTAACATTTTTTAGAAAAAAAAAAATGAACTTACTACCATTATTTCGGATTTAAACACCAATTGTACCACAGTGTTTGAAATAGAATTTTAATATAATTTAATTCAAAATATAAATTGTAATATAATGTTAACTTAAAACATTGTTTTCACATCTATATTATAAATTCTGTAATAACAAGAAATGTTTTGTAAATGTTTTCAAAGGATTTTGGGCAAAAGGTCACTTTGTAATTTTACTGTTAACCGAAGTCGACTTTGTACCAGAAAACATCATAAGCAAAAACCCTTTCCTAAATTCTATGTAAGGTATATCCATGCTAATATTATAAAGCGGAAGAATTTGGTTTGGTTGACTGCGCTAATCTCAAGAACTACCGGTTCTATTTTTTTGTGGTGGAATCTATATATTTGGGTTATGTGTTAGTCTATTAAAAGATTTAAAAATGAAAGTTATCAGTTTAATATGTACCCACGGTCCGCTAAATTCAGGACGTTTTGCTTCTTTAGTGGCGAACTTAACGCCGCGCCTCATTAAAATAAAAAATCACCTTCACGCTGTATCCCGCACACAGCAGGGTAGGCAGAGGGAACCTAGTGTATGACACTCCGTTCCCCTCTTTCTGCCGAATTCTGGAGGGATTGCGTGTTAAGTGGCAGAATTCAACGCTGCGCTTTGGCTCGATGGTGTCGACCGAAGAAATGGAAATATATATTTAAGTAAATATTTCATCTCCCCGAGTGGGGATCGAACCGACAACCAGTCGGTTTTACAGTCACACTTTGTGCCGCTACGCCACGACTGGAAGTGGGAATCGAACTACTTTTGCTTCGATGTCCGTCCCGTTACCAGTGACGTTTACGTTTGACTGACTGGTCTAATCTATTAAAACAGTTACAATATATTAAAACAGTTGAAAAATGAAAAAATAAAATGTAAATATTCATAGATTTTTTTATCACAACCTTTGTCTCGACGTTAGACTTTAATATGGCAGCATAATCTTATTTTAATGAAAAATCTCAAAGTACTATGGGTATGTGCATACATAATATGAACAGGGTTATAAATTACGGTATATTTTCTATCAAAAGTAGGGCTCGTTTGATGGAACTGTGGTTAAAGTTAGAAATATAAGAGTAATAATATCATTATTTGAGGCCAGTCGTGGCGCAGTGGGACAAAGTGTGACTGTAAAACCGATTGTTTGTGGGTTCGATCCCCACTCGAGGAGATGAAATATTTATTTAAATTGATATTTCCATTTCTTCGCCCTGGTATCGAGGCAAAGCGCGGCGTTGAGTTGCCACTCAACACGCAATGCCTCCAAAATTCGGCAGAAAGTGGAGAACGGAGTTTCTTAACATTAGGTTCCCTTTGCCTACCCTGCTGTGTGCGGGATACAGCGTGAAGCTGATTTATTTGAATTTTATTTAATATCATTATATAATAGTTGTATTTGGATGTTCTTTTGTTGGTTAAACAATACGAGGCGTTAGTTTCTGATACCCAGGATTTTATCTATACAAACAGAAAATAGAGAAGAAAATGGATTCCAAATTCCTTCAGATATTTTTATTTGAGCTAGGTAAATATTATGTCCAATCAAAAGATTTGAATAAAACATTATTGAGCAAGCCCTAGCAAATTTGCATACTTTTTTTACCTTCACATTTTGTTCACAGACAGGCTTCTTAACGGATCTAGATACATAATTTCATAAAATATTATATATAAAAAGCCGGATAAGTGAGAGATGGATTCGCCCATCGAGGCTTCCGTACCAATTTAAGGATTTTAGGTCTATATCCTTTGATAGTGTTAGCTTAGAAGATTGATTTTTTCACAGCTCCAAGGGACAGTAGACCTCCACGCGCTAGTAAGAAAAAGGATCTTGGCGGACGGAGGGATAACAAAGTGAATCTATAAGAGTCCCGTTTTTTCTTTACAAGGTAACCCTAAAAATAGTTTTATAAAAAACCTTTCTAAACTTTTCATGAAGAATTACATCATTATTATTATTTTGTTGCGGAGACTATTTTAGATTAACAATAATATTGATTGTATGCAATTTCATTGCCATCAGAACGGAATTCGTAATCCAAATTTCAAATCAATCGACAAAGCTCTTCGTAGAATTCTGCAAACGCATTGCCTCAAAAATTCAGCGGAAAGGAGGTAACATAAATGTCTAAGTGGAGAATAGAGTATCTTAACACTAGGTTCCTAGGTTCCCATTATTGGATAATATAGCAAGGAGACAAGGCAAGGTAGACAGACGGAACCTAATGTTAAGACACTCCGTTGTATTTACAATGTTAATTTCTCACTTTTCATTTAATTTTGAAATAAAAATAAATAGTGCGTGTTAAGTGGCGTATCTCACTTACTTCTTCTTTTCTTACGCCACTTCAAAAAAAATCCTTTCTTCTTTCTGGTAACAAGGTAATTCTTGTTACCAGAAAGAGGAAAGGATTTTTTTTACCTCGAATGGGATCGAATCTGCAATCATCGCATTTACGGTCAAGCGCAGTCTGCCAAACTTCTCAAACTAATATTACAACATTTTAAAATTCTTGTGTTGTTTCCGCTTTGTTGAAATTATTCAAGAAGTTTAAGCGTTTTTGTTTAAAATAGTATTTTAACTTTCAACTTGTGTAACTACATTCTTAGGAGTTTTAAACTTAAATCACGATATTTTACATTTTACTTTCAAATCTAATATTTATTAAATGTGGCAAGAACAAAAGTTTATATTAAAAAATATGTTTTCTCATTATTTAGTTTGTCTACCAAACCAGCCTTGTACTTTCGTATTGCTTTTGTAGTTACTAATTTAATATAAGTAATCTTGTAAACAAATAACATTGTCCAGCTATCCTTATAATAAATATAGTTTAAGTAATTGTTCTTAAAACATGCTAAAATCCCAAATTCTATTGAACAAAGAAGTACGAGTATTTCTTGTAAATAAAAAAACGTAAAATATAGCAGTATCGTAAAAAGATTAGTAGATTAGATTCAAAATTATATAATCGAAAGATATAATATATTTGGGTTCAACATTATAAAGCAGCGTTATTATCTTTTGGATGTTGTTAATACACCATTATTGAAATTATTATTTTTGGCTTCACATTTTTTCCTGTATAGCAGGACAGATAAAGAGAACCTTATGTTGAGACAGAGACCGCCGTGGCGCAGAAGTACAGCGTGTGACAGTAAACGCTACGGTTGTGGGATCGAACTCAGAGTAATGAATCTAATCTGTGGATGAGATGAAAAAGAGAGTACCGTCACTCAAATAAAAAACACACTTAGTGTGTTGAATGGCGATGCTCGCTCTCATAAATTGAACAGAATGTGGGGTATGGAGTGTCTTAACACTAGGTCTCTCTGCCTACCTTGTTATGTGCGGATTACAGCGTGAAGCTTTCGGCTACCGCCTCTTTTATAAACATTATGAGTTGGATGGTGAAACTCAATGCAGTATTTGGTAAAAAAAACAGACTTTGAAACACATACTCAGATATGGGTTTATTTCAGCTGGGAAGCTTATCACCTCCAAGACTATTAGTTCTGAACTGCTTGCATACAAATAGTCACTTCTAGTCTGGACTTTCCCTAGATTGATGGTACACCACTACCACTACCTGGCCTGCCCATACCTATACAGATAGATAAATAGATTATAGATTTGAATAGACTCAGATTACAATCATCAGCTAAAATCGTACCAAAATCCTAACAATACAAACACGTGGTATTTCATACAATTATATAATTTTCTTCTATTCTACGTTTCTAGTTGAAATATGAGAGAGCTCATGTATTCTCACAAGTCATTTAACACGATTACGCCGTATATATCTTGGTTACTCTAATATCTAGACGTAAGACCCGCTAACTGTGAACTCCGTTTTATATTGCCAACGATTTATATGCCAATTATTATAGTAGACTCTTAGGTCTAGTGGCTTATAATATTCAATTCAATCAGCTTCACGCTGTATCTCGCACACAGCAGGGTAGGCAGAGGGAACCTAGTTGTAAGACACTCCGTTCTCCACTTTCTGCCGAGTTCTGGAGGCATTGCGTGTTGAGTGGCAGAATTCAACTCTGCGCTTTGCCTCGACACCAGAGCGAAGAAATGGAAATATAAATTTAACTAAATATTTCATCTCCTCGAGTGAGGATCTAACCCACAACCAGTCGATTTTACAGTCACACTTTGTGCCGCTGCGCCACGACTGGCCTTAGTTACTTATAATATACAAACTTATAATTCCATAATAGTATAGTATAGGTAATATCCGGGTTAAAATTGTTTATTTCTCTTTAATGAATGCCAATCCCATTTGGTGCTGGATTGGGTCAAATGCATGTTAAATATTTAATAAGGTATTGCCCAAACATAAAAAATTAAAATATCAATCACAAACTAAAATTAAAAGATATTTTCAGATCGCAATTTGGTAATAAATTAAAAAAAAAACATCTTTACGCTATATCCCGCACAAAGCAGGGTAAGCAGAGGGAACATAGCGTTAAAACACTCCGTTACTTTAAAATATTAAAAATTATGTATTTATATTTTTATATTTGCTAAATATTATCTAAGTTGTCGGTGGTGAGTCTGTCAGTAGGGTTTCCAGCTATAATTTGTATGATATACTCGTATGTAAGTAACTTCGTGTAATGTAACGAATTTCGTAATTGGGTAAGTTTCATAACATAAACATAAACTTACACGTCTTATTAAGGGATTATTACAATTAAGTTTATTAGTTTAAACCATACTTCGTATATAATTAGCAGAATAGGCAGTCCTTCAGTAAGTATTCAGCGTGAGCCTGATTTTAAAAGCAATGGGTGTGAGGTTCGATTTCTATTCAGGATAATATATTATTTTCATTTCTCCGCTGTCGTAAGATAAAGCGCAGGGTTAAGTTCCTCCACTCAACACGCAAGCTATCGACTTCTGGCGGAAAATGGAAAACAGTGATTCTTGAGACTAGGTATCTTTGGTAAAACTAAAATGAACTATGAAGTACATTAAATATTTCACAACAAGATGTTGCGTTAAGTTCAGCCACTCAAACTGCGATGTCTTGAGCGAGATACAGCTGAATGAAGCTAAAAAAAAGCAATAAATTATATTTGGAAAGTATTAAAAAGCACGTTTCTTTTCTTTGCAGGTAAAAACATAGCATTTTGTAACAGGTTAACCGATTAATTTCTTCCGAAAACTTTCTTTTCGCGTCATTAACTCGATAGCTTGGATACCATTATAGCTGCTATTTAACATCGGCCGTACTTTGGGAACCCCTTAAACTTTCATGCAGTAAAAATAGATGTATAATGCATAATAGTGAAATAGTCTAAAAATATATTATAAGAATTTATTAAGGCTTAATTTTTTCTTCCTTTTTCTGAAGATATCAAATTAAATTAAAAAATCAGCTTCGCGCTGTATCCCGCACAGCAGGGTAGCCACAGGCAACCTAGTGTTAAGACACTTCGTTCCCCACTTTCTGCCGAATTATGGAGGCATTGGGTGTTGAGTGGCAGAACTCAACGCCGCGCTTAACCTCGACTCCAGAGCGAAGAAATGGAAATATAAGTAAATATTTCATCTCCTCGAGTAGGGATCGACCCCACAACCAGTCGGTTTTACAGTCACACCTCGTGCCGCTGCGCCACGACTGGCCTCGAATAAAGAAATTAATGTTTTTATATATTTTATAAATCCCTACCAAAATGACATATGCCCCAGAGAAACAACCAGAAAGAGACTAATATAGTTTTTTATAGGCAAAACTCTTGGCCCTATTCAAAGCCGCTTCGAAATTCATTAAAAATATTTCAGACTCCACCAAGCGATGAAATATTTGAAATTCATGTAACAGCTATTCATTTAAGTTGGTTTTAGATGGAAATGTTGGATCGTTAGTAGCTTTTTTAAGAAAAATTGGTGTTTGAAACAATATTAATTGAAATGATTTATTGATTAAATTATTTAACTGTTATATGTTTTTATACCTCTAGCTACACGCTGTATTTTGGATATAGCAGGGTAGGCAAAGGGAACCCAGTTTTACAATACTCCATTTCCAACGTACTGTTCAAATTTCGAGATATATATTTTTTCATTGGGTGACGGAAGTCAACGCCACTTCTTGTTATCAGAGCGAATTAATGACAATAGTTCATTAACCGAATAGAAGTCGAATATACAATTCTCGCGCTTAAATTCTGTGAAACTGATGATGCTTTCGTTCTTATTTATTTGCAAGTAAATAACAAAATCTTTAATTTAATAAAAATTTCGATCCGTTTATCCCTAACGTGCAAAATAAAAAAAGACAAATCTAAGGATATCACTGGTGGAGAAAACGTCTAACAAATAAAATCAAAATAAATCAGCTTCACGCTGTATCCCGCACACAGCAGGGTAGGCAGAAGGAACCTAGTGTTAAAACACTCCGTTCCCCACTTTCTGCCGATTTCTGGAGGCATTGCATGTTGAGTGGCAGAACTCAACGCCGCGCTTAACCTCGACACCAGAGCGAAGAAATGGAAATATAAATTTAAGTAAATATTTCATCTCCTCGAATGGGGATCGAACCCACAACCAATCGGGTTTACAGTCACACCTCGTGCCACTGCGCCACCACTGGCCTCTAACAGATATATATAAAAAAACATATAGCGACTGGACGGTTTCCAGGAGGCGTGGATTCGAGTCCCGCTACGTTCAAATTTTTATACGTTATCTAAATAAGTATTTTTCCTTCCTAAGTGTGGAACTTTAAAAATATGTTAAAAATATTTAATAAATAGTAGGTATTCTCTCTTGCCAGACGATAATTCTCAGTAATTAATTATCTTTGGGTAGCGGAAATTTATAAAAATCTCCCTATAGAGATGCTAATAATATAAATAAGTTGTAACATGCGTATACAAATTTCGACGTAGCTTTTTTTATTTTTATACGTTTTCTAAATAAGTTTTTTTTTTCCTAAATGTGGAATAGCACTTTAAAAATGTTAAAAAAAGCATATAGTAATTAAATGTCGAACCTTCTTTTTCGAAAAAGGCTGAAAACTTTAACTCTGGTACAACAACATTTACAAAAATATGAAAATATAAACATTTTCAAAGTACCCAATATAATTAATTATACTTATTTAGAAATTTCCTAAGTGTGGAATAACACTTTAAAAATGTTTAAAAATAATTAATTATACTTAGACCATCCCCAGGAAATAATACAATTTACTAGAAACATCACAAACTATTGTTTAACTTAAAACGAAATAACTCGAGTTTCAAATGCAGGTGTATAAATTACAACTAAAGTGTAGTGCTGACAGATATTATACGTTTAAACTCGACGTTAATAATGCTTGCTCTCTGAACAGCTCTTTGTTACGGTATATAAGTATGATCTAAATGAATATGTTGTATGAAAATAGAATTATATAAGTTATGTTATAATAATAAACAATGCAATGTATATACTTGGCCTCTCGCTATATTACTAAAGAGGTAGCCAGAGAGAAAGAAGCGCTAAGCTCTACGGTCTCTGCAAATCTCTTTCGCCTCGTCTACTGCCATCAACCTCTTTATATATACCCTCCGGGGGGTCCTTATGCTGTTTACGTGACGTTACTTCAGAATTTTTGATATTTTTACAGCTTTCGAAGGTCAACCGAGGTCTCTCTCTGCCTCTTTTACCGCTCAGTCTCTCTTACAGGAATCCAATGTTGTCGTGTAATAAGCAATGTAACGTCATGAGGTCGTCATATTGTCACTCGTAAAAACAAAATAAAATAATGAAATATTTAATATTTGAATTTCTTCGCTCTGATACGAGGCAGAGTGCAACATTAAATTCGGTAATACTTACTTACTTACTTACTTAGCTTCACGCTTTATCCCTTGCGGGGTAGTCAGAGAGAACGGAGCACCAAACGCTACGGTCTCTACATACCTCTTGCTCCTCGTCCACTGTCATCAACCTCTTCATACATGCCCTTCGGGGGGTCCTCATGCTTTTTACATGACCTTCCTCCAGTATCTTTGATACTGTGTTTTCGAAGGTCAACCGAGGTCTCCCCCTACCTCTCTTACCGCTCACTTTTCCATCATAAATCTTTTTTGCCATTCTTTCATCACTCATTCGTCCGACGTGCCCAAACCAGCTGAGCACGTTCTTCTTCATTCTCACCATGACATCCTCGCTAGTACCTGCCATTCTGTAATTTAATTCTGTAAAATTCGGTAGTAAGTTGACAAAAAATTTGAACTCAATATAACTCATTTCAATTAATCTAAATAAATACCGCCTTTTACACAATTTAGCTACAGACAATGTAGCAATTAGTCAAATTAAGGTACAGAGTGTTACCATAGCAACTTATTAGAGATTTTTTTCAGCTTCTCGCTGTATCCCGCATATAGCAGGGTAAACAGAGAGAGTCTAGCGTTAAGACACTCCGCACCTCACTTCTCGCCGAATTCTGGATTATAGAAAAACTAAATATAAGCAATTAACATGTATACATATGTGGTAGATGCTCTTTGACTACTTCATAAAATATGAAATCGAATGATCCATAATATGAATATATTGTAGTAGTAAGTAAGTACTTCGCTCATATTCTAGAAATAATATTTAATACATTCAAACACTTTAGTACAAATATTACAACTTTAAAATAATACTGTAGTTCTAGTATTGAAATAATAAGGGGTTCTACACATTATATTTCATTCATAATTGATATGAATTAGACGGAATACCCTCATAAGCTTTATATTTTCAAATGTTATATTTTAAAGTGAGTATAGTTTTGAAAGGAAGCGTAATGTGTAATTAAATAATAATATACGACTACTTTCAATCATCCTGCCAGGCGTGGCGCAGTGGCACAAGCTATGTGTGTGAACGATTTAACATTTTCATTTCTTCTCTTTAGTATCGGATTAAAGCGCAGTTTTGAGTTCCAACACTCAACACGCAATGTCTAGAATTCAGGGGAAAGTGGAGAGCGTAATGTCTTAACACGCCTAGTGTTCCCTCTGCCTTCCTTGCTACACGCGGAAATAATATGGCGTGAAACTGATAAAAAATATATGTATGGCCAATAAAAAGACCTATAGTTCTACTGAACTTTTAATTGGGTAATATTGATATATCTAATAACTAACCAAAATACAAACAAAAACAATAGTAAGGATTTAAATTAGATAATATTAAAGATTGAGGCCAATCGTGGCGCAGCGTCACAAAGTGTGACTGTAAATCGACTGGTTGTGGGTTCGATCCCCACTCGAGGAGATGAAATATTTACTTAAATTTAATTTTCCATATCTTCGCTCTAGTTACGAGGCAAAGCGCGGCGTTGAGTTCTGCCACTTAACACGCAATGCCTCCAGAATTCGGCAGAAAGTGGGGAACGGAATGCCTTAACACTAGGTTCCCTCTGCCTACCCTGCTGCGTGCGGGATACAGCGTGAAGCTGAATAAAGATGTTTCTATTGTATAAGCTATCGTGGCGCAGCGGCACAGCGCCTGAATGTAAGGCAACGGTTACAGGTTATATTTCCACTCATGGGAATGAATTATTTTAAGCGCAATAGTTGAGTTCCGCCAGTAAACACGCATTATCTGAAAAGTTGAGCGATGCTTAGGGAATGGAATGTTGTACCTTGCTATGTGGGAAACAGGGTGCCTCCTCTTTTATTTAGTATGCACAATATAATATTAACTTCTGAAAACCGTTATACTTTACACGACCTTTCTTCAGTAACATTCAAATTGCATTTTAAACTGAAAACAAGTTTTCCTCTAAATACACCATTTTACTTAAAATACTTGTATTTGTGTAAGGTGCAAAGGTAAATAACGTCAGCAGCTGCATTATATTTATGCATAAAGTGCATAGCAACACTCTATAAAACTAACTTTAATATGTAAAACTGTTTCACAACTAAGATATGAGTTTTACATTTTATTTTAGTAATAATATTTTGTACATAGGAGTCGTCTTGATGCAGATTCTAACTGTAAATGTGACGGTTAGGGGTTCGATTCTCTCTCATAAGAATGCTTATTCTGCTACATACAGTATACAGTGTAAATCTAATCTCCAAAAATAACACAGCAGAGTAGGCAGAGGTAACTTTGTGTTGAGACACTCTATTCCCTATTTTCTGCAGAATTCTGGAGGCATTGCGTGTTGAGTGGCAGAACTCAACGCCGCGCTTTGCCTCGACACCAGAGCAAAGAAGTGAAAATATAATTTTAAATAAATATTTCTAATTATTTTTAAATTAGTAAATAAAATATTTCCCAAGATAAAATCACAAAAATAAATTTAAAACACAAGTTCCACAGTGTAAAATTAAGATCAAAGTCACAGGATCTATTTAGATTATTTTTTGTACTTTTTTAAAATCAAGAGGAAAATTTGAAACTGTTCTGTTCTGTTCTTTTTATTATGGCGTTACGAGCAAATTTGAAACAATCTCACTGGCTAATATACAATAAACGAATTAACCATAACTGACGACTGTCACTTGATATCTGACAGCTAGACTAGGGACTGTCACGTGAACCCTTGTCACGTTCACAGTACAGATGTTGTGTAATGAATGAAAGTTCCTGAATTCAACAAAAAAAAGTATGAAAAAATCTTTTACGGAAGTTATGTGGTGAGTGGCAAAAGTCAACGTCGTGCGACTATGAACGCAACAGTTTGTGGGTTCGATTTCCACCCGAGAAAATGAAATATTTAATATTTAAATTTCTCTCGCTCTGGTAACGAGGAAAAATGTGACGTTGAGTTTCGCCACATGTAATGCCTACAGACTTCGGCTGGAAGTGGGTAATGGAAATGTCTTAACACTAGGTTCCCAGGTTCCATCTGCCTATCCTGCTATGTGCCAGATACAGCGTGAAGAAAAACATAACTCAAAAATACTTTCAAACATACTGCCCAAGTCATTTTTGTGAAAGCACTTTTTTTAAATGGATTTGGTTCATAAATATATTATCTATTAAGAATATTATTTGTACTAACTAACTTTAAAAAAAGACCTGATTCGATTTTAGCGACAATTTAGAAGGCTCGGATGCGACGTGGCAGATTTCCACAACTGGAGATATAAAAATCATCACCGAATCTCTGACCTCCGTTTCTATCCAAATTTGGGATGCTGTGTAATAAACAGGAGATCTCAACGCCATGCTTTTTTTACCAGAACAGGCATTGAAAATAATTAATTTCTTCGAATGGAATTTAAGCACACTACCATCACATTTGCAGTCAGACGCAGTCCCACTCCGTCACAATAAATTCTAAAAATACTTATGGAAAATGAATATTATATTTTTTTCAGCTTCCGCATGCAGCAGAGTAGGCAGAGGGAGCCTAGCCCAATCCACTCAGTAATTACCGTTGAATTCTAGAGGTATTGCGTGTTGAGTGTCGGAACTCAACGCCGCTATGATTTTATATTATGTATTACTAGCGGCTCGCCCACGGCTTCGCCCGCTTATAATACATGATTATTGATTTAATAAGCAGAATTGATTGACAACTATAATGACTTCTAATATGATTTTTTTACGACATTATCGTCAAAGAATTTTTGATTGTTTTAAATAAAAAAATACGACCATTGTTGATATTTGATATTTATAAAATATACATAAAGCGAATTATTTATTACACGTATATATTTTTGTAACTTTATGTTCTTTTTACCTATATAATATACTCTGTTAAATGTGCTGATGTCAGTGAATAATTTATTTTACTCATTCAGAAACAGCCTTAAATGTTAAATCATTGATTTGAAGGATTCATAATATTCTTTGTAAAATAACTGTAATAATTGCATATTAACTCCTGTACAGTTTTTAAATTAGTTACATATATTATACCAAAAAATCTTTGTATTTACTTGATATTTCTTTCAAGATCGTTCTTTATCTCTGTTTTGAATTAATTACTACTTCTTTCAAATGACGGTAACTTTTTTTTTAATGAACCGATTTTGATGAACTAAACTTTAGCAGTTAAGTTAAAACAAAGCAATTGGTGAAATTTTCAAGTAAGTCGGTTCAGTACTTTCAGAGAAAAATGTGGGCAAAAATATGTCGACAGACAGACAGACAGACAGACAGACAAGAAATTCAAAAAAAATCTTTTTGCTTTCTATTATTCTTTTTAAGTGTCTCTCTATCCATTTCAGTCAAAATTACTAAATGTACAGACAAAATATTTTTACTGTCTTATTATATATAGAGATTATATATAGAGATTAACATACATTTCATTTAATATATACTATAAACGTAACGGAAAACTATTTTCAGTCAGCATTTACTTGATGGTACTATCTACTCTTTTAAATAAGATTTTCTATGGGGAAAAGATTATTTTTGCTGTCAAAGAAACGGTTATTAAAGAACTGGAGACAATTAGACAAGTGAGTTAGTAGTAACGAAGCATAATCGTACAAAGCGAAATCAAAATGCTTGAAATTATTTTTTCTCATTCATCTTTAGTAGAATCATAAGAAAATCTTTTGGCATTGATGTATTTCGGAATTTTTAACCACATTTTCAGGTAGTAGACATCACATAATAATACTATAATTCATATATATTTTTGAAGCCCTTGTTCTTTGAAGGGTAAACAGGGTCAGCGTTATGATAAATTAGCCATTTATCCTCTCTCTACCTACCAAAGAATTATAGCCGAAGCCGCAAGGTTAAAATAAACCGAAGCCGCAGAAGGTTAAAATTCAAATGTTAAATTTTGTAATTAAATTTTAAGTACAGATGATGAATGAATGTGTATTATTAAAACTTTTTAATAATATAAAGACCATGCGGAGACTGTAGTGTTTGACGCTCCTTTCTCTCTAGCTATCTCGTTAGAGTAAAGCTTAAAGCCAAAAAAAATCCATTACGATTGAGATAATGTTTTGTAAATTTCATATAGATTTTTAACAAAGAAGCATGTATCGACTGAAAAGTCATGCCATAGACTTTTTATAGGTGACATTAGTAGGTGATTTTAATTGCTATACTTATAAATAAAGTGGATGGGTACAAAGAGCTGAAGATCAAGTGTGGTGGCGAGAATTGGGAAAGGCATATGTCCAATAGTGGATGATCGTTGGCTGTCGATAATGATGATGATGATTTATAATTCCTTATTTTTCGTGTATATAAATCAGAACCGGTTAACGTTTTTAAAAACAAGATTAAAACACATATAGTCTATATATTTCTTAAATTATTCGAAAAGAAATTATACAGTCAGGTAAAATGTAAAATTATTTCATTCAAAGTTAAAAGCCCACTTTCAAGTTTACTTTTCTTGTAAATCTGATTAAGTCCTTTTTTGAATCATTATTGTATAGAAAATCAAATAAGGTTAGCTGAGTACCTTTAAACATAAATAGAACATTCTTTACTAAAAACTTGCTAGCACTTGAGTTTCTTTAGACACAGCTTTTAGAAATGCAGCTTTAGAAAAAGTTCTTTAAATATTGGTATTAATATTTTAAACTTTTAGTCTGTGTTCTGTATACAACATTTAAATGTTTTATACAGAACACAGACTGCCTGCATTGCAATTTTTTGCTGTCTGTTTTTGCTTTTATATATTTTTAAATATTAATATATTTTCTGTATTTTGTTTGGTGATAGTCTTTTTTAACTTCACGCTTCATCCCGCACATATTAGGATAGGCGGAGGGAACCTAGTATTAAGTAGTAATTACACTCTGTTTTCAATTTCCGCCTAATTTTTGAGGGATTACCTGTTGAGTGGCGCACTCTTCGAAATGAAAATAAATCAGTCCCCAGATTGGAAACCACAACCATCACATTTACAGTCTGATGCTGTACCGCTGCACCACGACGGCCGGGTGTTTAAATTTGTGACATATTATTCCTCTCTTCCCATTTTTTTTCTTTTAACATTTGAGTATATGTAAATACATCATATCAATTACATAATATAATTAATAATTTAGGAAAACATTAATTTCACACCGCAAATAGCACGTTGCGTTGGTTGTAAACAATGACGTTAGCTTCATGTTTGGCTTTCGAGTAATTTTTGGTTAAAGTTACACGATTAAAGAAATTTCTTTGAAATATGTAAAATTGTGAATACCAATGATTTTATTAAAATCTTATTAATTTATAGTTTCTACTAATTTGTTCGAAAGAAGAACACAGAGTGTCCGGACATTAAGTGTTAGTGAACACTACGCCTTAAGAAATAGAACAAAATTGGGTGACCCTTTTTAATTTTTACTGTCAATATATTAGTAGTATTTTATGTTTATTTCCTATATTCTATTTTCGAAGTTATTTTTTAACAATATCTATTTCGTATTATTATTATTTATCCATAAAACGTATGAATAAATGATAAGCGCAATATCGATATCTCCAAATAAACCAGTAAGAATCGACGTGAAACATTTGAATGAGACGATCATTCGAGATATAAATATATTCATTGAAAAGTAAATAGCCGAATACATGAATACGATTGCCTCGATGCTGAATTTTATTTCAATATAAAAGGAGTAGATATATTTTTATTTGTACGTAGTTTGCAAATTTAAATTAAAAAACTGTTGTGCCGTTTTTCACTTACAATATATGTATTTTCGAAATAAATAAAACTAGTGGTCGCCCGATTTTGACTTTGACATCAAAGAAACCCGTTCCTCTTGTCCCGTAGGAATTTTTGGAAAGCCTCTCTTACCCTACTGTTAGTGCGGTTAGAAAGAGGAAAGAGGTAGAAACTTTCTCCAATTTCCTGCTTATTTTCCGAAACATTGTAGGTTAGAATTCAATGCCTCGCTTCGTCTGCCTGACGAGTGATATGAAAATATTTTTAAATATTTTAAATATTTTTTATTCCCCTAAGTGGGATATAGAAATAGAAATTTATAACGATAATAACCGCATTAGTTAAAAACTGTGTGGCAGTTATTAACGCCCTCCTCACAAGCGTCGTTTCATAAAGTAGTATGAGTAAACTGAATACATTACAAAGATTATTTAAAGTAGAACAAATTAATAAATAATAATAATAAAAATAATTAAAACATGCAACTATTCTATAACAAACAATTAATTACAAAATATAGTATACAAATGGAACATTATTAAAGTAATTGATGTGCGTAATGGTTATGTGAGGTGTATAA
>JAATLQ010038441.1:83505-106219 GCA_013421005.1 Heliconius erato x Heliconius himera | reverse complement strand
TCTTACATAAAATTATAAATGGGGGTATCGATAGTCCAAATTTGTTAAGCAGAATAGGTTTAGCTGTACCAAGACGCAATTGTAGAAGCCACAATAAAAATAAGCACACGTTTAAAGAGCGTTTTTCTAAGAGTAACTTAGGCAAAGCAGCTCCATTAAATAGAATAGTAATATTGTATAATAGCATATTTAAAAAAACAGGTTTAGATATATTTCAACAATCTTTATACACTTTTAAACTGCAAACAAAAAAAATATTGCCTAAATTGTCTTCCTCTTAAATAATTGTTGATAAATGAGAAATTATTATTTATTTTTTTACAACGTTTTTTTATAGTTAAAATTATTATAAATTTTTTGTTTTCTGTTTCTTTTATTGTATAAGTTTTTTTTTAAATGTAAGTAATATCAAAGAACGATTTGTATTATGTTTGTTCTCTTTTTTATTAATTCATGCATGTCAAGTTAGCCTATAAGTGCGGTATACAATTTATGTTGTAGTCCCTTAAGATTGTTTTGTTTTTAGCATAAGAATTATTACTGTATACAACGTTGGCTTCCTATTAAATAAAATAAAAAAAAATAAAATAAAAATAAGTAGCGATTATGAAAATCCTATATTAATAACATGCTTTTTGTATTCTGTTTAGGCTAGTCGTAAAAAACAAGCATGTGACTGTAAACTTGACAGGTTGTGGGTTCGATTTCCACGCGAGGAACTTATATATTTACTATTTTAATTTTCCTCGTTCTGGTAGAGGAAAGCGCGGCTTTGGGTTTAGACTTTAGCCATTCAATATGCAATGCCTCCAGAATTAGGTGGAAAATGGGGAACGAATTTTCTCAATATTATATCCTTTCTGCCAGTCCTGCTATCTTGAAGTCTATTTTGAAGTTGTTATTAATGAACTCCTTCATAATAAGAGTTCACATCATTTACAGATCCTTGGTATTTGAAATATTTAACTTTTGCCTTTAGTTAGGCGTGGGTAGATTGAAACGTCATTTATCTGTCATATTAATATAATAATTATTATCTTAATTTATTATTTCTTAAATGCCAATTGCCTGTAAGTTAAACATAATATTTTAAGAAATCGCTTGGAATTTTAAAATCTATACCTAAATACATAGCCACTGGAGGAAAAGAAATATTTATTTATTTACATTTATATTTAATTTTCCTCGTACTGGTGTCGAGGCAGGGCGCGGTGTTGAGTTCCGCCACTTAACACGCAATGCCTCCAGAAATTGGCGGAAAGTGGGGAACGGAGTGTCTTAACACTAGGTTCCCTCTGCCTAAATACAATATAACTGTAAAAGGAGATAATTGTGCACATTGAATGTCCTTCTAGAGTACTTTATTTATAGAGGTAACATATTTAAAAACATAATTTGTTAGAGCTCTTCAAAATATAAAAATAAATAAAAACATATATTATTTATAATAAATATTTATTTATTTAAACGCCATGGTTGGAGGTTCAATTCATTGTCGGGAAAAAATATTTCATATTTTATTCCCTCGCTCTGGTGACGGGACAAAGCGCGGTGTTGAGTTCTGCCACTCAACATAATAACGTCTTAAGAAGTCGGCGGCCAGTCGGGAATAGAAGTGTGCTAACTAGGAACGGAGTAGGTTCCCAAATTCCCTCCACCTACCCCGTTATTTACGGGATACAACGTGAAACTAAAAAAATATATATATTTATTCCAACAACGCAACGATAATGTAAAAACATATCTCATATAATCAGAATTCAGAAGCAATCGAGTTTATTCTAGCGTTCGATATAATGTTAAGGATAACAGGACAAATGTATTGGAAAACTGAAAACGTAGTAAGAGGCAATAAAAAAAAATCGCCTTTTCTTACTCTATTATTGAATTATCGTAATCTATACTAATATTATAAAGCTGAAGTGTTTGTTGCTTCGAACGAGCTAATCTCAGGAACTACTGTTTGGAATTGATTTTTTTTATGTCGGATAATCAATTTTTTTAAGAAGGTTATAGGTTATATTACATCACGATAATTAACCAACTAAATCTGAGATCAGAGTCCCTTAACACATTTGACTTAACTTGAGAAATAAAACGTGTTATTTCTATTTGACCACGTCCTTTTGTAGCTACACAGCGAGAGTATCCTACTTTTAGTAGGGTAGGAATAGAAAGCCTAGTGTTAAGACATTCCGCTCTCCGTCTCCACCGAAATCTGGAGACATTATTATTACATATTATATGATAGACCTCAACTCCATATTTTGCCTTGATACCAGAGCCAAGAATTGAAAATATAAAATATTTTATTTCCTCGGTTGAGTATTGAACCCACAACCACTAGTGTTTAGAGTCACACGGTTTGTCCTCAATTTTGTTGTTAATAATTATTTATTTTCTCTAAAATCACAACCTCCGTCTGTTGCACTGAAAACGCATATATTGTAATATACAGGAGCCAAGCGTTAATAGCCTGATATGCATACAACGCTGGTTTAAGAAATACTTTCTACAATATACGGTTAGGTGTTCGTGTATCAAACTAATTGTAATTAAATGGTTACAAATGGTTGCTTTTCTTATGTAACCGACATTTTTCGTTTAAAAGTCTTTTGAAAGAATGGAAGGGTAGTAGTTGATTAAATAAATATGTAAAAAATAAGTGTGCTAGTATAACACATTTAATTAATAAATAACTATTAACGAATTTAACGAAGTATTCTAGTCCTGTATTTTTTCAACACTGCTCTATGTATTCTGACCAGGCGAGACCAGGCGAGGAGTTGAAAAAAAAATCCTAATTAGAAATGGAGATCTCAAACTGTCGCGTTTATAGTCCACACCCTCGTGTCCCTACGCCCAAACTGCCTCAATTTATTATTAAATTCAAAAATACGACTCCACTACTACTAAAAAATTAAGATCAACTCAAAACCGCTATCAGAGTATTAAACAATCACTTATATCCATTATATTAATAGAGTTCCCTGAATTTAGTCACATTTGAATAATCTCTCTATCAAACATTAATTACAGCGGCTCAACTCGCCAGAAGTGCGACCGTCCGTTCTATAGGTCTTCAATAATACTTGCTATTATACAGACTATTGAGAACTGGCGATGGGGATATTATTCTCAGTGAATCTAGATTTTCTAATTTTTGTTTTCCTTTTTTTTGTTATTTTCTTTCTGCATTTTCTTAGAGTAGAACACAGAGTTAAGTCTTTTTTCTATGAGCTTAGTTCTTTCGTTTACATAATAATAAAGGCATCTCTATCCTTCTTAGTTCTACTTTCAATTAGTAAAAGCTAAATTCTGAAAAAGTTTCAATTGTCAATATATTAATCATTAAATTTAAATGACTTTTTTTAAAATCAGGCTGTTTTATAATATAGGACATATATCTGGGTTTTACTCTACATATTTGTATGTACATATGTATATCTAAGTAAAAGTTTGCAAATCATCCCTGACTTTTCTTCCCTGAACAAGATTAGGGGAGGGCCTTTTTATCCGTAATAAGGCATTTGGACAATTATATTTTCAAAAGGATATTGAAAGAGGAGCATCATTCGTAAAAGGAATTTACCTGAAATCACTCTGAGTGCTCATTATTCAAAGATTTTTGTTATGTTTTGTATTTACTTGTGTTATTTTGTTATTGGCAACTACATTTTTTTTTCCGTTTCGTAAAAGGAAGAGGAGCAGGGGAAGTCAGTGCTAAGACAAACCGCTCCCCATTTTCCGCTTAATTTTTGAGATATTGTATGTTGAGCGTAACTCAACGTCTCGCTTTGTACACAGCACAGTCAGTTGCTATCCAACTTTGCCACGATGACTTATATTAATAATAGACTATTAATGAAATATCTAATACAAAAGATTTTTTAAATTCAAACCAGTATTTCTTAAGGTTAGTGCGATCAACCAAAGAAATTCTTCAGCATAAACTAATAGATAATATATTGGATATAGTAAGGTAGGCAGAGCGAACCAGGAAACCTATTGTTAAGTGTTGCATCATTGAAAATATGAAATATTTAATTTCCTCGAGTAAGAATCGAACACACAACCTGTCGCATTTACAGTCGCTCGCTTGTGCTGCGCCACGACTAAACTCAACTGCATAGAGATCGAATTCAAAAAGTAAATTAATATATATGGTTAGTTTTTTAAACGAACGAACATAATAAAGCGATGTTTCAAAACTTTATATAATTAAGCATTTACGATGCCCTACTTTTAAAGAGATTAAAAATATAAAAAAGTGTATTATAAGCTGGAGTGAATGAAAATTTTTAATGAATACCTTTCAAAGGTAAGTCGCCATGAAAACCACGCGGTAATAGGGAACTATGTAATACTGTAGAACCGTGTAGTATAATATACAATTTTTTTTAAACATTTTTAAAGTATTATTCCACACTTAGGAAAGAAAAATACTTATTTAGAAAACATATAAAAATTTGAACACAGCGGGACTCGAACCTGCGCCTCCTGGTCGGTTTCCAGGAGGCGCGGGTTCGAGTCCCGCTGCGTTCAAATTTTTATACGTTTTCTAAATAAGTAATATACAATTTCTTGAATTTGTGGTACGATCAGTACTCTAACCCTATTTCTTTTATAAGTCTGGCCGTCGTGGCGCAGGGGCACAAGGGTGTGACTGTAAACACAACGGTTGTGGGTTCGTTGACTCCACTCGAGGGATTGAATTATTATTTATTAATATTAACATTTCTTCGTTCTACTTTTTAAAGTTTTGCCTTTAGGCAAAGGCCATTTAATAATAATATTTGTTACTCTAGTTGTGTGTAGCCTGAACTGACTGCATGGGTTAGTTTTGTCATTGAAACATATATGTTGAGGCAGTCGTGGCGTAGAGGCACAAGCGTGTGATTGTAAACGCGACAGGCTGTGGATTCGATTCCCTTTCGAGGAAATAAAATAATTAATATTTTCATTTCTTCGCCCTGGCAAAGCGCGGCATTGAGTTCAGCCACTTTACACACAGTGCCTTCACATTTTTTATAGAAAAGACAAAACTAACGCAGACGCGCTTTTTGCGGGTACCTTACCCACGATGTGTCGACTTAGAAACACTGCCACAATTAGGCCATTCCACAGTTCTGTGGCGCGATAAAAGTAAGTGTGGATGGTATTTTAGATTGTGACGTACTTTGCGGTTAGAAAAATTGGCGGCAAACAAGCCAAACAGTTCTTCAGAACATTCACCATAAGTGGACGTGGTGGGAGTGGAGTGGAGGAGACGCCTTTAGACAAAGCCAAAGTCAAGTCAAGGCTTTCACAGATCATTGGGTCCCCAATGATTCAACTGGTTCTACGTTGTAAGCGACTAAATGGGTCAAGCTAATACTGGGGCGCACTAGCCCAAAGATGAGAATAGTACTCCACACTAAGTCAAACCTGGTCCCTATATAGGGCCAATCGGTGATTTTCCGTGTGCCCCATGAGCCGATCCGTTTCTGGAATACAACTGTAGAACCAGTACAGGCATGTGTAGACTCGGACACCATCATCCTGGTCAACACGGAGCATTTGACAGGTCTTGTCCTTCAAAATTGGCAAGAGGACGGAAACTCATCCCTCACGAACACAGCGACTCCGGCATGAGACCTAAAGTTATGTTCTATTTTGTAGCCGGAGTATTGGAACTAGGCTGTGTCACCCGGTCGGGCAATCTGAGTCTCCGTCAGGCATAACAAGGCCGGCCGTGCTGTCTCGAGACGGTTGTGGACGGCTTTTAGGTTGGAGTGTAGACTCCTGATTGCAAAAGTCACCGTCAAGCGTGGTAGGGGTTTCCGTGGAGCGTACGCCTCGTTTGCCTTATCCATTGCACAGAACTGTGCCAGAATTCGACGGGCTGCCTGTGTTCGCATACTTAGGGTGAGGTTCTCTAACACTGCAGGTGCAAGTTCCTTCCTCACATCGTCCAGAAAGAGGTGGAGATTTCGGGCCGAAGCCCGGCATTGCCTAATGCAAAATGTAATGGCAAAAAGCCATTACTTCACGCCGGAATTCGGAAGAAAGTGAGGAGGGGTGTGTCATAACATTACATTTCCACTGCCTACCCTGCTACATGCGGGATACTGAGTGAAGCTGAAAAAAAGTAGTTATTTTGTATAGAAACTGCAATAACATATTTTAATTTGTCAAAATAGGAATAAATAGATAAAAAAAATAGATAGCACATCACGTTTGAATCGAGATTATAACCCACAATCATCTCATCCAACACAAACGTAAAGCAAACTTACAAAGTAATATTTTCCAAAGCTTAAAATAAGCTTCGAACCGGATTTCGAGTTAAAAGCTCATTGCGAATTCGACCGCAAGTTTTGCTGACAACGATAAGCGGTTTTGTTTGACCACATGGAAATTTGTAAAGTACAACAAGTATGTCCCCGAGGAACTAACATTCGCTGTGAGGTCATCCTATTATGTATAATTAATGAATGTTGCTATCGTTATAGTTTTACAGTGTTTGCCAGAAGGCTCTTAATGAGAAGGAATTATTAAATTTCCTTGTACTATAGAGAAACTGCACCGTTGAGTTCCTTCATTCAAGAGGCAATATAGTTTCGATGAAAAATATAAAACAGAACAACAATATCTCGTCACTAAGATCTGTTTAAAAAGCGTGAATTCTACTAAAAAAATACTAATTCGAGGCTGTCATGGGGTAATTGCACAATTTCTAATTATAACGCATCTGTTATAGGTTCGGTTCCCAGTATAAGGTAAGAAGACAAATCGCGGTGTTAATTTTCACCACTCTATAGGCAATAAATGGCAAATTAGCCGGAAAGTGGGCCACGAAGAATGTTAAATCATTTACGATACAGCTAGAAGTAAATAAATAAATAAAAAAATACATGGACTTGGCATCCAATACCAACCCACAGAATCAAAGGCTACCTTCACACATCATATAACCTCAAAACTTTCCATAATAATCTTCAATCACCGTTCAGTTTAGGTAATCTCCAAGCTAACAAACGATGCAGTGATCGTCGCAACTACTCAGTCGTGGGTGATTGACGCCACCTATCGATCACGCCCGTGCGACCTGATTTGCGTACGGCCGTCGAATATTACAACATTTTAATAGCTATTTATAATTCTAAATTATAGCTGCCTTGGTTATTATGGAGTTAATGTTTGTGAAAGTACTTAGGTTTTAATTCTAGTACAAAAATATTTATTTTTTTACTTTCATATTGACTGCTGAATCTCACACTGTATTTCGTACATAGCAGTGTAGGCTGAGGATAACTGGGAACCTAGTTTTAAGTATTCCATTCCCATTAAGAATCTTTGGGTTTTCACTTTGCGTATTGCGTACTCAACGCCAAGATTATCATCGTTACTAGAGCGAAGAAATAAACATATGAAATATTTTATTTCTTCGAGTGGGAATCGATCCCACAACCTGTCATGTTTACAGTCGTACGCTTGTGTCGCTGCGCCACGATTGACTTTATGAAAAATGTGACTTATTTTATTTTATTTTTAATATTTATTCCTCAGTTACCTGTAAAGACATACTACTTTCGTTTAGATTTCTAGTATTGACTGGAGCTGTCTGGCTAAATTTAAATCAATTTATTTTACTTGCTATAATAAAACTAAATGTTGCGTTGAATTTCATTATTTAAAACGCAATGACTCAAATTTAGAGGGTAACGAAGAACCGTCTCTGTTCATCCTTGAAGAACCCCTTGTAAGCGATCGAGGAGGAGAATCCTGAAGTTTTATTGGATACTAGCGGCTCGCCCACGGCTTCGCCCACTTAAAATCCATGATTGTTGTTTTAATAAGCAGAATTGATTGACAATTATAATGACATCTAATATGATTTTTTTACGACATTATCGTCAAAGAATTTTTAATTGTTTTAAATAAAAAAATACGACCATTGTTGATATTTGATATTTATAAAATATACATAAAGCTAATTATTTATTACACGTATATATTTTTGTATCTTTATGTTCTTTTTACCTATATAATATACTCTGTTAAATGTGCTGATGTCAATGAATAATTTAATTTACTCATTCAGAAACAGCCTTAAATGTTAAATTATTGATTTGAAGGATTCATAATATTCTTTGTAAAATAACTGTAATAATTGCATATTAACTCCTGTACCGTTTTTAAATTAGTTACATATATTATATGAACGAACCAACCAAAAAATCTTTGTATTTACTTGATATTTCTTTCAAGATCGTTCTTTATCTCTGTGTTGAATTAATTACGACTTAAACTTAACTGTTATAATTTAGGAAGGTAATCTCCAGTAACAATTCAATTTTGTTTACTTTATTGTATAAAATATTATATAATAGTGCTTCAAAAATATATATTTTTATCAACAGTCATATAACCCAGACGTTTCGAATGTCGAATGTGAAATTTTCAAGTAAATCGGTTGAGTACTTTCAGAGATAAATGTGGACAAAAATGTCGACAGACAGACAGACAAACAAGAAATTCAAAAAAAATCTTTTTGCTTTCTATTATTCTTTTTAAGTGTCCCTCTATCCATTTCAGTCAAAATTACTAAATGTACAGACAAAATATTTTTACTGTCTTATTATATATAGAGATCATAGATGGCTTATTTCTGCCAGTCCATGTGTCCCACAAAACTTATTTGAGTTCCAACTCGGGTGGCTTATATTCCTAAAAGTAGTTTGTCACGTCAAATATGCGGGATACAGCGTGAAGCTGAAAAAAAAAACTAAATGTGATATTTACTTACAATATTCTTCCGTAATTCTAGAATAATAATTTAAAACAGCTAAAAATAAAAATATATTAATCAAAAAATACATAATAAATAAATTTATTTAAATATTTAGTTTTCCGATAGCCAAGTAGTAGATATTGTATTGTACTTATAATAATTATTTTAATGTTCCTATATTTAAATTTAATCCTTTTGTTTATCCTACCTTTTGTGTTGCTGAATTTTCGGTACATTTCCATATAAATGTATTTACAAATGTAATTAAACTTATTACTATTTTTAAATTTCTCTCGCTAAATTAACAGGTCTTTGTAAGGCAGCGGGATAGCGTCCCACTTTAAATGCGATTTTTGTTGGTTCGATCCCCATTCGGGGCAATAACTATATTAAAATTATTTTCGTTTTGCCGCTTATGTAGACACGGTGTATTGTCGTTGATACGTGAGAGAGAGTTTTAATACTACCACTAGGTTCCCTCTGCTTATTCTGCTATATGCGGGATATAGCGATAGTCGCGAGTTCGATTCAGAATGAATGAAGTATCTTCATTTATTCCAAAACGAGCCATGTGCAATATTCAATTCCGCCACTCAGATCACATTTTCCCGAAAATTTAAGGAGACCATACACGAGTTATATCGTAGAACTAAAAAAATACACCAAGTTTCATGATAGTGACACTATATATAGATTATTATACCAAAAGTATGAATAGAATAAGACACTATACACGATACACTCAGTATATACATCGAGTGTCTCTGTATGAATACGAGTGTCTCTCATTGCAAAATATATTGTGACACTACAATTAGTGTCATAACAACTAATGCCTCAATAAGTTGTAGTTCTAATTTTTACGAACAGGTTAGTCATTTCTAATACTTAAAAATAGACACACAGACACAAAAAATCCATACATTTGTTAAACAACACATACATTAATATTTGACACATCTGTCGGAATTTTTATCATAGTCTATTCAGAATTTGTACTATTAAATTAGACACGATTCTAGTTCTATATGGTCATTAGACACTGACCATATAGAACTAGGATCGATTGATACATCTTTATACAATCTACGTAGATATATGTGTCTGGGACAATAGCAGTCAATTTAGGATATTGTACATTTTGTGGTAAAGCTTCTAAATAGAGAAGTGAGTGCTAAAATATTTATTGATAGATTCTGATAGATTCTTCTTTCTTCGTAAAAGAAGATTTAAATTGAAACTATTCGATTTAGTTTTATGCGAAATTCAAATATTTATCAAGGCACAAAAGTCAATAGCCATTGACTCGAATCCCACGTAGAGAAATGATTTTGAGTACAGACTATGTGTCCAATACGCCAATAACGAAAATTGATCAGAATGTGGGAAACACAGTATCTTAGCCCTAGGTTCCGCCTGCCTACCCCACCAGAAAATCTAAAATTTAAAAACAAATAAACATTAAGCAAGATTGATGATGATTCCCAAAATACACACATACATACAAACGTATACAATATTTATTTCAGGGGGTGATTCAATTTTTCAATATCGCCCTCATTCAAGTCAAAGTAATAAATGGATGTGATAATTAACATTCCTCGTGGAATGAACTTTTAAGCTATCGATGGATCTGATATACGCTACGGCATTTTACATTTATACATTTTATTATCGTCTATTATATGTTCGTATAATTTAATGAATGGTAGAAAATCGTGTTATTTATTGAGTTTCGGGGAAAACTTTTATATGAATTTCTGGAGGTTACTGTACCGCTGTGTAAACGCAGTTTTTGTTGGTTTAATTCTCTCAGTAAGTTTCATTTACTGGTATCACTACTACTATGTTAACTATGTTAATGCGTGATAAAGAGTCAAACTAAAAATCTACAACTCTAAACTTTTACAATAAAAAAACTAAATATCATAACTTTATATTCTCTATCTACCCTCACTTAAAATCTTGACATATAGAACCTAAAGCATATTAAGTTCAGATAGGAGGCCAAGTCTAGAGTACATCATTGTGAATAGCAAAACGGATTGCCCCACCAAGATTAGTCGCTAAGTCTTCTCTACGCCTTGACTTGGCTATCTCTCTATAGACTTCTGGCATAGCAGTGTATTGTAAATTAAACTACTATTACTATATAGAGCTGGTGGTGTACTGTTATTAAGTAACCGTTAAGCTTTCAAATAAGGATTTATTTTTATTATGTTATATTCTTAGTACCAATATAAATGCAAGGTAATATTTTCAAATCAATAGATTTAAGTCAATAGACATAAGAAATGTTATGAGATGTACCCACGCGTAGTGACTCAAAATTACAGTACATTTAAATTTACTCAATATAAGTGTATATTTTTTAAGAGGAGTTTACAGATTCATAAGAAGAGACGTTCGACTGAAAGCAAGACGGCTAGGGGTTTGATTCCTATTCGGGGAAGTTAATTATTATTTGAGGCCAGTCGTAGTACAGACGCATAAAATGTGATTGTGAGTGTGATGTCCACATGATAAAATTAGATATTTATTTAAATTTATATTTCCATTTCTTCGCTCTGGTGTCAAGGCAAAGCGCAGCGTTGAATTCCGCCACTCAACACTCAGCACTTCCAGAATGCGGAGGGAAGTGGGGAACGGAAGTGTCTTAACGCAAGGAAAGAAGAAGAAAAAGTGTTGGATAGTCCATTTATCTTGGAAGGTTATAAGCTATATTACATCATTTTGATTGTTGCTTTCATTTCCTCGCTCTGATAGAGAAACAAAGCGCGGCGTTCAGTCACTCAACACGCCATGCCTCAAGAATTCGGTGGAAAAAGAGGAACGAAGTGTCTTAACACTAGGCGCAGCGGCATAGCAACGCGATAGTTGTATGTTCGATTGAAACCTTTATTTATTAACGAAATAGAGTAAACAGATTCTTAATTCAATAAATAATTAAAAAAAATAATTAAGTTAGCATTTTTGTATTCTTTCACATAAAACATTTTAGGGACAACATTTTGTCAAATATCTCTCCATTCCCTAATATTCATTGATTTTGACACACAAAAAAATACAACATCGTGTTTTGCCCAATATTTTAAAATACATACAAACATATGATCCACTTTTAATAATAGCTTTGAACTGGCAACTCCTACATATTTAACCCTCACTCTTTTACAACCCACAAGAGATTGATTTATATAAAAGGCTCGAATATAAGATGACTATAAGATGACATCGTAAAAGAACGGTACATACTCCTACGAGCACAGCAGATGTCGATAATGACGCCACTTTGATATGGGTTTGGACGCAAATGTTAAGTGACGTTTGTGATTAATGTCCCCCACTTTGTCGCGAGTGCGACGAGTTAATGAGATAGCGCGTGACGTACTAACGTGTAGTGTACTTACGTGTTTAGTGTCGTTTTGTGAAATGTTGGAAAATATACATAATTGGCTGGAATTTGATTTTACTCATTGGAATATTTACATATACGTACGAGACCAATTGTGGCTCAGGGGAATAAGTATGCATCTGTAAAAGTGGCAGGAAATAAAATATTTAATTTTGGCCATCGTTCTGATACCGAGAAAATGCGCGGAGTTGAGTTCCGCCACCCAATACACAATGAAAAATGGGGACCGGAAGTGTCTTAATGGGAACGTAGTGTCTTAATACTAGATTCCCAGGATTCCTCTGCCTACAATGTGAACCAAAAATATTGTACATACTTAACATATAATAATTTATTTTTCATCATACAAAAATGTACGTATGTGGCTGTAATTGGGTTAATGTTTCAAATGTGTTTTGAATGATTGAAGCCGTCGTGGCGCATTTAGGTATTGCCTGTTTGATACGATAGCTGTGACTTTTATTAATACTGATATTTTTATTTAATTTTTCATAAATGACATCAAATCAAGAGGATAGTAGAGACTTCTTACTAGAGTGAGATAAAGAAAATAATTAATTCCTCCAAGTGAGAATTGAGTCCACAAAACTCATATTTACAGTCACGCTGTGTCGCTGAACTACAACGGCCTCAATGGTTACTGTCTGTTTAAATTCTACTAAAAGCGGTTAAAAAATACTTAGTAAATCAAAGAATTTATTTATATAAAACAAACACAGGAATGTTGAATATAACAATATATTTCTATCGGGATGAAGAATTTTTTTTCTCTTTTATCTCTGTCTTATGTATTTAAGAATTAATCCTAGTAACATAAAAATATTATGACAGGGAAATACTGTTTTAAAAAAGCTGAGTACAGCTCATAGTGCATTTTAGTGTTCGAGTACAGTTTATATGGGCGAGTGAAATCACAGATTAAATATCAAATGCCGTGTATTATGTGCAGTAAAGATTAGATTAAAAATATAACTTTTATGGAAGCTTTAATGTATATTGCAGAAATGTTGGTTGTAAAGTTGTAGATTTGATTCCGCCAATTATTTTACCGCTCCATTTAATAATAATTATCTTTTAACGCTAGTCTCTGTACGAGTGCGAATGTGATGACGAACACATTTACTTGTTAAAACTAAACTAGCTTCACGCTGTATCCCTAGCGGGGTAGTCAGAGAGAACGTAGCGCCAAACGTTACGGTCTCTACATACCTCTTTCGCCTCGTCCACTGTCATCAACCTCTTCATACATGCCCTCCGGGAGGTCCTCATGCTTTTTCCGTGACCTTCCTCCAATATCTTTGATACTGTGTTTTTGAAGGTCAACCTAGGTCTCCCTCTACCTTGATTGATGATTCCCATGTTAAAATTATTGTATTATTTTAACTATAGAACTAATTGACGCGTATAATAGCACGCGTTGGCGTTGTCATAGCAACGTGTATGTCACTTTGTAAACATAAAAGTGTAAATATTTTGAAATGTATAGTAGTGAATGTGTTATGTTTTATTTATAAATTTAATATACTTTATAAGTATTATTAGTTGAAAATATTAACGTTCTGAACTTCTCATGCATATAAACTATAAGAGTGTCAAATTTCATTTATTTTCATTTCAGTTTTCGCTTCAGGTAATTAAATACATAAAATATATATTTTACGTTGTCAATTTCAATTAATGAATATGAATTAATATACAGACTTGGAATCCGTCGTGGCGACGTGGCACGAACGTGTGACTGTAAGATCGGCGACTGTGGATTCGTTTTCCACTCACAAATAAAATATTTATTATTTCTGAATAAATTTATTTCTTTGCTTTTGGTTTCAAGATATTTTTTTTATTAAATTTTATAAAGGGTCATTTATTTGACAACTATTCATGTCAGTAGCCTCCGTTGATATTTAACTCCCAACTTTTCCTGTAAAGTCTCTTTTCGGACTTCTTTAGGCTTAATTGTGGGAAAATATTTTTTATTTGGGAAAAGCTTTCTCGTATAGAGACTGTCTATGTCATTAACGACCAATCTGTAGCAAGTCGGAGTCACTAAACTGTACTGTTCTATGTGAGTGGTATTAATAATAGAGATAGGATAAAACTGGAAAAGTGCGAATTGGATGCACCTATAGAAGGTTCCATACTAATTTCATTGTTTATTATGTAATGACAGGAAATATAGTTTTTAAAAAATGGCAAATATAAGTTTACATGTGAATATGTTGTACGGATACAAATTTTATATTTTATTCTGTATTTTTTTGTGTAAAATTACAGATTTTGATATTCTTTCTTTATGTCTCACTTCTTTCCAAATTGATTAATTTTAGTTGAATATTTGAGTACAGTGTTATATAGAAATCATATAAATAAATAAATTTGCAAGTAGTATCTGAATAATATGTTAAATTAAATTAAACTTTCTAAATATGAACCTACGAGGAAATATTGTCGCGCCCTGGTAGTCTCAATACATGAGCTACACTAAGATAGCGTTTGACTATAAACACGATGCTTTTGGGTTCGATTCCCATTCGGGTAAATAAATTATTGTCATTTCTACGCTTAGGCATGGTAAAATACACTACACAATTCCACATACTCTATAATTTAAAATAAAAACAACAAGAAAATGAATTGCTCACTCTGGTAACGAGGCAAAGCTTGTAGGAAATAGAGTGTCTTATTGGGAACGGAGTATCTTAACTCTAAGTTTCCAGGTTCCCGATGGAACCGCGAAATGAATAGGCAGATGCTTACGATGTGGTTCAGCGTAAAGGTAAAAAAAAGATAAAAATAAAAATTAAATCTACTCAACACCTAGCGTAACAACAAAAAATCAGTAGTATTCGGCATATTCTGACTGAAGGGTTTATTAATATTTTTTTATTACATACATACATGCTGTCGCCAGCCCTACTCGGAATCTATTTCCGGTGGTATTAGATTACAGCGCACACACGACGGCCGGCTCACTAATAGACTTTGCAAACCTTTGAGTGCGGATCCCTAAAACGCTTTGACACTCAATTTAATCGCTGAAACCTAATAATATGGACGTTTATCTATTTTTTTCATACGTGGCTAGCTTTTTTTATTGCTTTTGCTCAAAAATGTAGTGCTTAGGCACTATTTTCTTTAATTTTAGTTTCAAATAACAGGGCAGGCAGGCACTCCGTTGGTTCTTGAATGACGGAATCCAACGCCGTACTTTGTTTGAGACATCGTCTTTATAAGATTTATATTTGTTTGCGTTTGCGTTGAAATACAATTTTAATCATATTGTCCGCTACACATTTCATCGTAATAAATTGTTACTAAATATGTATATTGACTATAATCTAAAGCTTTATTTAATTAAAACGAATTAAGTTTTGTTTGTAAACTGAATTTTAAATATAATTTAATATTATATATTATTTTTATATTTTGACAATAATGATCAGTTTTATATTTTAAGCCAGTAGTAATTGCTAAAGCCATGCCAGCCTGATGGATAAAAATACGATTCCTACTCGGGGGCATACTAATACTACCAATTATTTTACCGCTCCAGTAAAACAAAGCACGGCGTTGAATTACGACACTTAACACGCAATATGTCAAACTCAATTATGAAAGTGATTCATGAAAATAAAAAGAAAAATATCCAAAATAAACGGAAAGAAATCCATATTTTAAACTCTTCCGTGACTTATTGACAGACAGACACGCCGCAAGACGAAATTATTAAACTTGAAATTTAGCATGTAGATTAGGGAGTGTAGGGGAGCACTAAGAAAATAATTCTCGAAATTGATACGGGAGTGCCTCTGAGGCCAGTCATGGTGCAGGGGCATCTGTGTGTGACTGTAAACACGACTGGCTGTGGGATCGATCCTGACACGAGAAAATAAAAAAAATCAATGTATATTTCCATTCGAAGGAACCTCTGGTGTCACTGGGCAAAGCGCGGCGTTGAGTTTCGCCAGTTAACACGCAATACTTGCAGAATTTGGCGGAAAGTATCCTAACGAAAGGAGTGAACGGAGTGTCTTTACACTGGGTTCCCTCTGCCTACTCTGCTGTGTGAACATTATACAGCTTGAAGCTGATTTAAATTTGACATAATTTATCAAATACAATATATCAACTCCGTACATACAATATTATAATAGCCTTTAACCGCTGACACTTAGGCTGAGACATTGACGCGGGGTGACATATTTGCAGCTCACACGCACAAAGTTAACAGACGATAAATTAACTAATATTAGAAGTAAATATTTATTTTTAGATCCTTTTAAATGTTACGAAAAGAATAAATATTATTTTAACCGTAAAAAAATTGTAAATGTTTATCTCTATACTAATATTAACTGTTCAACTACTTTTTATGTCTTTTTTTCAGCTTCATATTGTATTATGCCCATAGCAGGGTAGGCAGAGGGAACCTGGGAACCTGGTTGGAGTAAACACGTGAATTATGATTTGTTTAAATTTATAAAATATTTCCTCATTTCTTCGCTCTCGTGTCGAGGCAAAGCGCAGCGTTAAGTTCCGCCACTCAACATGCAATGCCTTCAAAGTTCCGCGGAAAATGGAGAACGGAGTGTCTTAACACTAAGTTCCCTCTACCTAACTTACTACTTGTGCGTTACAGTGTGAAGCTGTTTTATTTAACCTAATATTTTTCCATATCCTATTAAAACAGGCTTAATTTCGTAAAACACTTTAATCGTGCGGTCGCTAATGAAATTTAGTGCATATAAAGCTTTTAAAATTATCAGCTCAAAATAATCGACGTGGGATTCAATTTACTGTGCCGTAGGTTTATTTTAAACTAGCTTTTGGAGATAGTTTTGGAGGTTAATCAAAACTATTAACTTGATGCAATGTTGACCATAGCCCTGGTTGATAAATGATACCAGTCGTGGAGAAGGGGCACAAGATCGTGGCTGTAAACGCGATAGGCTTAGATTGCTACTTGAGAAAATGAAGTATTTAATACTATGGTTTCCTCGCTCTGGTAACGAGGTAAAGCGAGGCGTTGTTTTCCGCTACTCAAAACGCAATGCCAATGCAATGCTTCAGAATTCGGCGGAAACTGGGTAACAAAGTTTCTTAGCCCTAGTTTCCCGGGTTTCCTCTCTGGGCCTTGCTTTGTGCTGGATACAACATGAACTTAAAAAAATAAGATTTCAATAGGATCGTCACGGCACAGTGGGATACCGTATAATTGTAAGCGTCATGGCGGTGCGTTCGATTGCCACTCGGGGGAATGATTATATTTGAAATTCTTTTGAGTATACCGCTCTGGTAGACAAGACAGAACGTTAAGTTCTTCCCCTTAACAAGATCTCAATAGTTGGACGGTAAGTGACGCTTATCCTACGAAGAGATCACATCTCTACAGCATTGATCTATCTTTCATTCTTCTTCTTCGTTGCTGTATAACAGCGTCGGTACCAACACTGCATTTTGTACGGCCAAACGTGCAGCTGTGCAGACGTTTTGTCGTCTCATTTAATTAAGGCACCGTTAACTCTGTTTCCGCATCCATCTCGTACATTCCATCTGTACTACATACTTTCCTAATATACTATTTACACTGTATAAGTTCTTTGATTTTCACGATTATTACATATTTTAAATGAAACTATTTTAACCGGATTAATCACGTATATTTTGTAGTTTTATACATTTTTGGAAATCCGACGTTTCGAACACTTTGCAGTAGTCCGTGGTCACGGGTAGACTGAGGTGGCATTCGTTTGTCAGTTGACATAATTATTATATCAAACTACAGCCAACGATTTCTTAATTGCTGTACTGCCCTGCTGCAGAATGAGCTGATAGTATCTTGCCCTCTGGTATGGTGGGTTTGAGACTTCAATGACCTAACAAGAGAAGCATCGGTGTTAGGGTGAAGGAACACATCTCTGATATCAAAAATGGGCATGTATCGAAGTCAGCTGTGTGTGAGCATACTGTGGATAAACCCAGCCTCTACATTAGGTTTGATAAACCCCAAATCCTCCTTAAGGAAAACAGATATATTCCTAGAATGATCCGCGAGGCTATTGAAATACAAAAACATCCTAATTTCAATAGAGAGGATGGCTGGAAACTTTCTACTATCTGGGACCCACTCATAAAATCATTGAAGTCTCAAACCCACCATACCAGAGGGCAAGATACTATCAGCTCATTCTGCAGGAATCCAGGGCAGTACACGATTAAGAAATCGTTGGCGGTAGATTGATATAATAATTATGTCAACAGACGAATGCCACCTCAGTCTACCCGTGACCACGGACTACTGCAAAGTGTTTAAAACGTCGGGTTTCCAAAAATGTATAAAAATACAAAATATACGCGATTAATCCGGTTAAAATAGTTTCATTTAAAACTATTTACACTGATCTTGCATTTCGTCTTTTTTTTATTTCTTTCAAATACCAGAACCTTTGTCTTTTTACACTTTTATTTCAGAGTGGTGAATAATGCCGGCAATTCGCATTCTGATGACGCAATAAGCACTGCATCATCCGCGTAGAGCAGGCAATTTACTCTCAAGTCACCACCTACGTTCACTTCTTTCACTGACCTTATTTCACTTCTTGGAGACATCTATCCAAATACAAATTGAACAATCAAGCTGACATGGCGCATCGTTGTTTAACACCTGATTGAATGTCAGGCCAAGACGACATTCCAGCTCCTACTTGCACGCAGGCTGAGTGATAACTGTAACGAGACTTTACAGCTGCAGCAAGGGTCCGCCCACATTTTACGGGGGTATTATCTCCCATAATTTAGTTCTCACAACTCTGTCAAACGCCATTTCCAAGTCCACAAAGCACAAAAAACTTTTTGGCTAATCATACGGAGAGAAAAGATATGATCTCTTATGAATATATTCTCTTCCAAGTCTCATGCCATAACATTTATACATCTCCTTGTAAAATTCCGCCCATCGCTGCAAAACATGTGGTTGTTCTGCTAAAACTTCACCGTCTTTCAAAAACACCCCTTTCATTCTACAGGTTAGCAAGCAACTTCGAACAATAATTTTTCGCCAGAAAAGCTTTGTGTTTTCTCGAGGTTTGTCGGTAACCTTTAATTTCATTTATTCTCTGATTTTTTACGCTTCATTTTTATCCATACTTTCGTTTGGTGGTTTCAAACTTTTTAAGCTTTTAGCTCTTATGAGGCTATTAAACTCCAAGTCTGGCTACCTCGTCTAGCTTCGCCAACCTGCAAATATATCCCTTATTCTAGCAACGACTAGATAGTGGTCTGTTCCCAGCTTAGAACCCCTAAGCATTAGCGTCTCCATAATTTGCCATCGGAATAATAATAATAAAATCGGCACTAGGAATAAATTAGTCATATTTTTCCTTTCCATTCACTCCCATATATACAGGGGAGTTTGTTTATGGTCAAACATCGTACTTGCCGTCTTGAGTTCTACCATGAGCAATATTTCTTCTATGAGCAAGGGTGCTGTGTGAAGCTAAAAATAAATAAAGCTGCTGTTATTGAAATCAATAACAAATAATGGTTTTGATAGGATAAAGCACGGCGTTGAGATCAGCGGCTCAATAAATGATGTATCTATAGTGTACTCCGCTAATTGTTTCGAAAAATAACAGAGAACTAACGAAAAAAATTTATTTATTTATTTCATGTTAGTAGGTAAAGTGACCTGTCAATATAAGAGACATCGCGAGTTAAGTGGCAGAACTCTACACCTCGCATTTTTTTACCAGACAGCTAAAATATTTGAAATACAATCTGTCCCTTGAGTGGTAATTAACCCCGTAGACATTGGATGTAACGTGAAAAATTCCACTTAACTACGACGATTTCTTGAAGCAAAGATAAATTCAAAACAAATTTCTCTAGAAAATCGTTTAAATATTTCGGGCATATATGATTTAAAACCTATTTTTTCTTGGAAGCCTAGATTTCATGAATATTAAAATAGTCTATACGATAAGGTCTGTCTCCCTAAGGTCCGATGTAATAACCTTGCTGAAGTTATAAAGTTGATTTTTTTCTTAAATATTCCCTACGACTCTACTATTTTAGGTCATGATTAGATTTTTCCTCAAATTTTACTTTGTTTTGAGGTTAGTAGAGCAGGGTTGTGAACATATGGCTGTAAATGTAACTGTAAATGGGTTTTGATTTCGATTACCTCTCTTAAATAAATATTTCGTTTCCTAGCTCCGGTAACGAGGCAAAGCGCGGCGTTGATTTCCGCCATTTTAACAGTTTACTGGGGGAAAGTGGCGAATGGAAGTGACTTAATGAAAATAAAGTGTTTTAACGGTTCCCAGGATTCCTCTTCATACTCTTATATGTGCGGGATACAGCGTGAATATAAAGAAAACTCTTTTACTAGCAAATTAATTAAGAATTAAGTGTAATACATAATATATCCTAATTACCCATGGGTAATAACTTATAAGTTAGCCATTATAGTAGGATAGAGGCCAGTTGTGGCGCCGGAGCAGAAGCGTGGGAGGTTGTGAATTCGATACTCATTCGAAGAAATAAAATATTAATTTATTTTCAATTCTTCACTCTGTTGTCGAGGCGAGCGCGTTGAGTTCTGCTACTGCCTCCAGAATTTCGCGAATAGCAGGAAGCGGAATGTCTCAACACTAGGCTCCGTTGCTTAACCAGCTACATGCGAGATGCAGCAAGAAGATGAAAAAATGGGATATGCAGGGTAGCGTAATGTAGTGTATACGTATTTTGTTTTGTGTAAAGGTAATTTTGTAAATAATGCGTAAAATGGTAAATCCAATTTTATCCCGCTCTCGAAGAAATTTTGAGAAACGCTCTCTTATCGCCTTGCTCCATCCCTCTGTCATAAACCTTTTTTTATAGATTCAGGATACATGCAGAGTATACAAATTGAAATCAGTGTCAAAACACTCCACTTTCTACCAGATTTCGAGACATTGTGAAGTCGCCAATCACCTCACAATGTGAATGAAAGTAACGACTTGCTTTGTGCCGTGGATATTAAGATGTAAAATGGATAATTTCGTTTTATCTCGTTTCCGTAGGTCTTCCCGCGTAAGCTTTTACCAAAGCGAGGTAATAAAGAGAATCCATTGCTCCGGGTAGGTATCGAACTCACAATCATTGCTTTAACAGGCATATGTTGCCCCAATCTGTCTATTTCTTGAAATTCCTATGAGAACGGGATAAAACGGAATCTTATCTCGTTCCCGTTCTCGTTCAAATATTACATCTTAAAATCCACGAGCACGAGGTTGCGGGCTACGGCTAGCGTTTCAATCTATAAAGTCGTATATAAATGTATTAGCGTCCACGGTATCCTCCTCTAATGATTAGATCCGTGCAGTGGGGTATTACCGAGTCACCTGAATTCAATTTGAATTGCAAAAGAGATCTAGAAAACCCGACCGAATCGATTCACTTTGTTTATTTATAAATAAGATACAGATAGTCTTTTTTTTAACTTCACGTTGTATCTCGTGTATAGTAAGTACAAGTAGAGAAAACATAGAGTTAAAACACTTTGTTTCACTTTTTGCCCAGTTTTTGAGACATAAGCGATGTGGTGTCTTATCTTGCTACCAGAGCGTGGAAGTAATAGTATAGTAGGAATATTTACTTCCTCCAAGTGGGAATCGAATCCATGACCGATGCAAATGCAGTTAGACGATCTACAGATGCGCCACAACCTCATGAACTCACTCACGAGTGGAAGTTGGGGAACGGAGTATCTTAACGTTAGGTTCCCTCTGCCTACCCTTTTATAGCAGGATACAGGGTGAAATAAAAAAATATGCATTTTACATCCAATAAGAAAACAGAAAACACTGGTTAAGATAATGATTTTCTTATAGCGCTTGTAAAATAACAGTAAGTATTTTATACAGCGTTAACGATTCCGTCGTCACAAAGTTGTGTGCTCCGAATCCTTCTTTTTAAAGTTTCCCCTTAAAGTATAACAATTTATTTGGAGCAAGAAGAAGTTTCTTTTATCTCGGTTCAGTGTAGTTTAGTTAACATTAAATAATAATGTATTAAATATAGGTATGGAGATGCCGTGACGCAGTTACTGAACGGACGGCGGTGGTCGTCGATTCAAATAATGTTAGAATATCATGTTAGAAATTCATTAGAAAATGGGAACAGAATTTTCGAGGCATCGTGTGTTGAGTTGCGGAACTCAACGTTACGCTTTACCTTGTAAACAGAGCAAGGCTATAGAAATATTAAATATTTCATTCCCCAAGTAGGAATCGAACCCACAACCGTTTACAGTGGCACACCTGTGCCCTTGCGCCACGACTGCCTGTTCTAGTCACTTTTTTAAGAATAATATATACATATGTATCTATATATACCATAATATATATATATATATATATATATATATATATATATATATATATATATATATATATATATATATATATATATATATATATATATATATATATATATATATATATATATATATATATATATATATATATATATATATATATATA
>JAATLQ010038441.1:53040-83405 GCA_013421005.1 Heliconius erato x Heliconius himera | reverse complement strand
ACTAATCTTTTTTTATTTCTTAAACCAGCGTAGCCCTATGTAACGTTTTATGCCAATGAATATATTAATAAGGCTTAAGCTGGACAGGCTGTGGGTTCAACTCCCACTTCATCAGCTTCAGCTTCATCAGTTGTATCCCGCACACAGTAGAGTAGGCAGAGGGAACCCAGTGGTAAGACTCTCCGTTCCCCACTTTCTGCCGAATTCCGGAGGCATTGCATGTTGAGTGGCAGAACTCAACACCGAGCTTTGCCCCGACACCAGAGCGAAGAAATGGAAATATAAATTTAAGTAAATATTTCATCTGCTCGAGAGGAGATCGAACCCACAACCAGTCGGTTTTACAGTCACACTTTGTGCCCCTGCGCCACGACTGGCCTCTCAACTCCCACTTTAGGAAATGAAATACTTTTTTTATCATATCCTCGCTTTGATATCGAGGCAAAGCGCTGCGTTGCGTGCGGTCATTGAATACTTGTTAACAATATATATTTTATTTATTTTCATTAACTTTTTTTAATAAGTGTTGCTTTTCTACTCCGACGTACATGATAATGTTGTTTAATTGTATTTATCCATTCCGTGATTTAGTAAACGAAACGAATTTAGTAATAAAGTACATACATACAAACTTACAAAATAAACAAAGGGAAACTGAAGTGTCTAAATGGGAATGGAGTATCTTAACATAAATGGAATCTAGGAACCTATTCTAGATTCCCTCCGCCTACAGCTAAACGCGTGATACAGTGTGAAATTACAAGAATGTGCTTAAGCAATTGATATTAAAAATATTTGGGATCATACCCGATATATAGCCTACACAATGAAAAAATATTATCAAAATATACTTGACAAATTGAGAACCTCCTGTAGTTATTTTAGTCTATTAAAAATACTACATAATTAATAGATGCATATATAAATAACATAAAAGTACAATAAAAATTAACTTAACAAAACCAAAAACTGGTCAAACTAAAATAGAGGCTATAATTTAATTTTGATTATAAATCGTTTTATTTAAACCAAGCAAAGTGTTTAACTTTCGCAATTCAATTTTTACAAGCTTTTATATAACTAGCTTTAACTTGTTTCTCGGCTAGTCTAACGTATGGATTAAATTTTGTGAATAAATTTTGTACCAATTATTCTCGTGTGAATTGAAATTTTGTTCTTATTATAATGTATGTTCATTTTTGTCGCGTTGAATAAAGAAAATGTTTGTATATTAAACTAAATAAAATGTAAATTTAAAAAAAAAAAATTAAAAAACAAGCTTCTAGGTGTTTTTTTTTCATTATTTATTGTTATTTTACAAATTATTTGAAACCCATATTAGGTTAGTAGGCCTTTCATTTGTTATCCATTTTGTACAAAATTTTTTAACTGCAATTTTGTGGCGGCGGCCATTTTGGATTAAAAGCGGTATTCATTATATTTATTTTATTTTAATCAGTATTGCGATCATAATCCAAATTGCAGCTCAATCGGACATTGGGAAGTGGGTCATATTGAGCTTGCAATATTTCGGATACACTAACAGACATAATAGCACGGCAAGTTAGATAAAAGCTTATAAAAAATATGAATTTCAACTTTAAGCAAAAAAAAAATTTACTAATACATTCATAAAAAAATATAATAACAAAAAAAGCACTTGCATCGAACGAAAAATGGCCCAATAGTTCAATCAGGATTGACGTATATTGGTTTCCTACTGGGAACTTGTGAATTGTAACCATCGTGGGGCAGCAGCACAGCGTCTGACTGTAAACATGACGATTTAGGGTCGATTTCTACTTGGGTAAATGAATTATTTTCATTATCTAGCTCTGGTAAGCTAGTGGAACCAAAGTGGAGAAGTGAATGTAAAAAAAAATACACAAGAAAATAAACTCCAAATCTTAAAGCTGTAGGTTAAATTCTATGAGAAAAATCTATTAAATGTGTATAAAGTGGCCAGTAACTCAAGGTAGATGCTCCATAAAAACGACATGAAAGAAAAGAACATAAAAACCAAAAGAGTATTAAGCTCAATTGTTTAACTCCAAGTGTTTCCTTCGATTAAATCGTTTTGCTTTAAAAAGGGTTATATTACGGTTAAAGTATCATATATTATATTATATCATCATACTAATATTATAAATGTGAATGTAAGTTTGTTTGTTACGCTTTCACACCAAAACTGCTCAATTGAAATTCATGAAACTTTGTACACATATTCTTAGAGGTATTATAAAGGACATAGGGTAATTTTTATTTAAATAGTTTTTGATTAGAATATAAAAACGAAATTTAAGCGAGCGAAGTTGTCTATTTTTAATTTTTATATTTTTTTTCAGCTTCACGCGAATGAAAAAAAATCCGAAATCTGAAGGCATTGCGTGTTGAGTGGCGGAACTGAACGCCGCGCTTTGCCTCAACACCAGAGCGAAGAAATGGAAATATAAATTTTAATAAATATTTGATCTCCTCGAGTGGGAATTGAACCCATAACAGTAACATAAATAGTCGATTTTTCACACTTATTTTTTATATAAGCCTCTGTATTTTTTCTATAACTTATTTTTATTCTTTATCATTTCTACTTATTTTAACACGCTTTTATGAAGTCAATTGGTAAATATAGAGATTGATCGAAACTTCGGCGTAGGTTTTGGCTGACTATGTATGTGATACCGATATATGTGTACAATTCTACGCCACAGCTAGCCTCATATTTATATTAAAATTAAATTTACTTCATTTTATGAAAGTAAAAGCGACGAGCTAATACATATCTTGGGCTTCGTTTAAAAAATATAACATCACTATTTTCTTTTCGCATTCGTTAAGAAGGCTTTTAGTCAAAATATAACAGGCTAAAATATTTTTTTAACATTAAGGCCATCGAGGTACACTGGAAAAACATACAAATTGTATACACACATAATCAATTAAATATTATCAAATTTGCTCAAAATATTATAAACCAATTCCCAAAGCAAATATTATTCTACTAAATAATAATTAATAATAATAATTAAAATCTAAAATTAATAACAGCCGATTGATAGAATAATTTATTGCGGATTTCGATAATACTGATCGGGAATTATTTAACACCAATGTTAGATGTAACATGATGTACTAGTAAATTATTATGTTTGTTTTAATAATCTATTAAGATTGCTTTGAACTTGCGTCCGTCGTTGTCACTCATCAAAAAAAATGTATTTTTTTTGGTTCCCTATGTATCCCGCATATAGCGGAGTAGAAAGTGGGAGTCAATTACCCACTTTTGGAACATTGTATGATAACTGGCGAAACTCAATACCGATAACTCTTATTACCAGAACGCAGAAATGAAAGTAATTGATTTCCCCAAGTGGGAATCGAATTTACAACCATTGCCGTTACGGTCGGACGCTGTTTGGTTTTTTTTATAAAAAAAATAAAATAAACAACAAAACGCATAAATCTAATTCATTAAAAAAATATAGAAATGCAATTAATAGAAAATAATCCATGAACGAACAAAAAAATCCAGCTTAACTTTATTTATCAAATTTTAATATATATATATATATATATATATATATATATATATATATATATATATATATATATATATACTAAAATTATAAAATAATTTCACTATTCCAAATATCACTTTGATAATGCACATCGATATTAGACAGATGTAGGGGAAGTAACTAAAAGGTTAAAAAGAAAAAGAAAATAGATAAAAGGTTTCTTTGTGGCAGCTAAAGTAAAGTACCTTAGCTAGATATCTTTTATATTGATAGATTGATTGGTATTATTTTTTTTTTCTTTTTGTATGCAGAGATTTAGCGGAGAATAGCTTCATTATTTATTTTTTAATTAGCTTAACGTTGTATCCCGCTTATACATATATAAAGTAGACTGAGAGTATAGAGCATTAAGACACTCTGTTCCTCACGCAGGTCTCCATTTTTACGCAGTATTCCGCACATAGTCTAGAAATTTAGTGTTAACTCCGTTACTATTGAGACACTCCTCCTTTCTGCCGTATTATTAAGTACAAAAAAAATGGCTAGAAATCAGATAAAACGCGAAGAACTACTAGGTTTTCTATGCGTTAGATATTTCTATTCATAAGATAAAATTGTAATTTCAATTAGTTTCAGCCCTTTTAGACAGCAGTAGGTAGAGCCTAAAGCCTGTTTTCCATCGAGTAAAGCGGGCCGACTCAGTAAGGACTATGTTGAACTAGCAAGAGTAAACTGCATACTTCTATTTTAAACATTTTTAAAGTGTTAATCCACACTTGAAAATGTTTAAAATATTTAATAAATAGCATTCTCTCTTGCCAGACGATAATTCTTAGTAATTATCTTTGAGTAGCGGAAATTTGTAAAAATCTCCCTACAGAGACGCTAACAACATAAATAAGTTGTAACAAGCGTATAAAAATTTCGACGTTGCTTGATGAGAATGTATGGCTTAGTGGTCAGAGCGCCTGGTCGGTTTCCAGGAGGCGCGGGTTCGAGTCCTGCTACGTTCAAATTTTTATACGTTTTCTAAATAAGTATTACGTACTTCTATTTCCATCAATAAATAGTTTTGTGAAAAGGACCGAACAAGCAGAAAGAGTTGAAATGAATACTCTTAATTCTAGAGAGTGAAGTGAAGTAATAAGAAAATATATAATTCTTTGTTGTTGGTAATGTAAACCTATACTATTACTCGCTTATTTCTCCATCGCGGTGAAAAACGGGCTTAAAGTATTAATGAAATAACTAAATCATTTTTCGAAATAAATATAAATTAACATTTTATTTATCCGGAACGGATTTTACAGATTATATCATTTATTCTAACACATATTCGCAAATATATTTAATATCCACTTTTATTTAAAACCTAGCTAGCTAACTAGCCCTCTGCGGATGCACCCGCTTGACTATACCATATTTTTTTTTATTTAAGTGTATTTAGAGAAAATTCTTAATACGGTTAACTATACTGTTATATAATATATATATATATATATATATATATGTGTGTGTATTTAATATTTTTTGGTTAGTTATTATCTATCATGGGTCATGGATCGTGGTAATTACGACTCCTCGGGAACTTCGGAATAAAAATCCCATAACCTTCTTTATCTTTCAGTGAAATTTCTATAAAAATCGGTTTAGCTGGTCTGAAGATTACTTCAGGAAAACATAAAGATAGCTGTTTTTGTTGTTTTGAAATTATTCTTGTTGTTATTATTGTTGTTTAAAAACAAACATTTTATTTTAGTGTAGCCATAGATGCTTCAATTTTAAGAAATTTTATACATTTCTTCTTTTATGTATTTTTATATGCCAGTGTAAAATTACTAGGAGGGAAAAAAAATCCAAAAAATCAGCTTCACGGTTGCCACCTGCCACCATATAATATTTGTTTTACGTTTGAATATTTAATTATCATTCATACTATGTCCATTTATTTATTTATTTAAATGATGTTCATATGAGTTCAGTAATGGACGACGACAGTAAAAAAATGTTTCTTTAGTTTAACGCTTTATCCCTAGCAGGGTAGCCAGAATAAAACTTCTTTATCCACCTCTTTTGCCTCATCCACTGCCATCTTCTTACGTACCCTTCGAGAGATCTACATGCTTTTTACAACAGGTGTCACTTTCAGTACCGACTATGTTATCAAAGAGCAACCTAAGTCGGCCACTGCCTCTCTTACTCTCGCTTCATATATAAGTTTTGTTAACTTCCCGCTGCACCTCGTACATAGCAAGGTAGGCAGAGAGAGTCCGGGAACCTAGTACACTTCGTTCTCATTAAGTCACTTCCGTTGCTTACTTTACACCGAATTCTGACGCCATTGCGCGTGGCGAAACTCAACGCCACGCTGTGCCTCGTTACTAATGTGAGGAAATGAAAATATTAAATCTTTCATTCCCTCGAGTTGGAATCAACCCCATAACGCATGGGTACAAGTGTGCGACTCTGGCCTCGAGTGGCCTCTAAATCTGAAATATTTTTTCTTTTTAAAACACGTGATACAACAGTGTGTGTTCGATTCCCTCTCGGGTGAATTAATTATTTTCATTTACAAGACGAAGTGAGATGTTGAGTTCCGCCAGTCAACACGCAATGTTTCAAAAATAATGCAAAAAATGGAGAACAGAGTGTCGTAGTTAAACTTCTTCTGCAGTTGCTGCTGAAGCTCAAACATAAATAATTTGTACTTATATTTTACACAAGTAACTTCATTTAATCTAAGCAGCCGAATGCAGAAAAATGGTCAATAAAAGAAAGATTCTATAATTTACAACCGAGAAAATGCTCTACAAACCTCGTCTAATATATTATAATCACACAACAAAATACATACACTGTCTCCAAAACTCCGAAAGCTTTTAAAGAGCTTACCAGGACACGTTTAGTACACAAACTGTTATACAGGGTGATTTATAATTTTCCCATCCACAACTTAATATCAAGTATTCGATGTATGGAAATGAGATGGTGTCGTGATATTGGACGCATCCAGTCTAAGGAGATAGCGTCAAAATTGGATTTTAACTATTAATGTACTTGTATATATAGAGTTGATAATGTAATACAAATGTTACCAATAAATTCAAGTCGTTCTAGTGTGTTAGAGTAGCTTTTTTTTGCTTTACGCTGTTTTTCCGGACACAATAGGGTAAGCAGAGGGAACCTAGGAACCCAGTGTGAAGACACTCCGTTCCCATTAATACCCCCTCGTTCCCCATCTTCCGCTGAATTCTGGAGACACTGCGTGTTGAGTGGATTAACAACAGTTTTATTGTAATTATTTTTAATTTTTTCAACAAACATTATACTTATGTAATTAAATTTAAGATGCGATTATAATGTAGTTGGAAAACGTTTAACTGTATACGAGATTTAATTTTTTTATATTATGCATTTTTTCATCGTGTTTTATGTTGTATATGACAGGGTAGACACAGATAACCTATTGTTAAGACGCTTCTCCTTTGGTTCGCCCAAATTCGAGATACTCATCAGAATAGAGAATTAAAAATAATTCATTCTCCCATTGGACATAGAACCCACAACCGTTCTGTTCAGTCAGATGCCGTTTCAGTGCACCAATATGAATGCTCTTATTTAAACACTAAGTATAACTCCAAATGAGCATCGAACCCAAATCAAATTCTAGTTTGTTTTTAAAATAGTTAATTATTATATCAAAATTGCACCAAGTACGTCAAAATATCAACGAGAATATTATTTTCAAAGAACGCTATATACTTTGTGTAGAGTTGATTATTAAGTTTACGTCCGTGATGCCTAAAGCTATGACTGGCTTATACCACTGACTTGACTGGATTGTACGTTTATTATTGAAATAATTATATAATATTCTTTTTAAGTTTCCGCACTTCTATTTACATGCATAGATTGCGTCTTCTAATATTCTATAAAGACCAAATACCTTACCAAAAGACCAATACTATATACATAGTATTTGTTTGAACTCAATTTGTTACAATGCGACAGCGTATAATTGTTAAACATTCCAGAATATACAAGGTCTTCCATTTTAGGTAGATAGTGGAAGGAATAAACTAAAGCTTTTAAATGTAAACACTAATATTACACTTACAATTGTTTTTCCATCAGAAAAGTACAAAATAAAATTTAACGCCAGGAAGTAAAAAGCGGTCGAGATTTAATTAGACAGGTGGTAGCGACGCGTGGCTCGTTAGTGGCAAGCGTTGAAAAAATATAAGGAACAAAAGGACAAGCTTCAAATGGGAAATTTTATTATATAAATTACTATCATCAAATTGTCACTCCGATGACATCCGATTAAATGGTTTCATTTAATCTTTTAGTGTGATCTAAGGGGAAGGGAATCTAGACACTCTATTCTTAACTTAAGTAGTCAGAGAGAATGGAGCGTCAAACGCTACCTTCCTCGAGTATCTTTAATACTATGTTTTCGAAAGTCAACGGAAGTCCCTCCCTACGTCCCTTACTCTACCTCACTTTTCCATTATAATTTTTTTTTTGTAATTCTTTCATCACTAATTCATTCAACGTGCCCAAATCAGCTGCGCATGTTCTTCTTCATTCTCACCGTGTCATCCTCGCAAGTATCTGTCATTCCATGTATCTCTTTATTGCGGATTCGATCAGCTAAGCTGACTCCGCATTCATCTTCCTTTCATTCTTCACCCATGTTTCAGCCTACATCTACCAGCCAACGAAAGTACGAGATGGACTGAGATGGTAAAGATTTATAATGGAAAGAAAAAAGGAAGGAGAAGAGATTTAAGATCTGGAGTTTCGGCGATTAAGCACTGTGAGCCAGCCAAGCTATTTCCAAATGAGACATTTGCAGGCATTAAGCAATTGTTTAAGCCTTTTTAAGCGTTCAATATTTATATCCAAGCAACCAGCATCATAATTAATAATAGGAAGCAACAACGTATTAACTAGCTGAATTATTGTTTACATCAGTAATTTTTTTTAATTCGCATCATTGATTGTAATGTTGCATAAATCCTGCGAGAAATATAAGAAATATATTCATTCCAACTAAACCTATTATTAATTATTATACCCAGTCTTTTACAGTTTTGAAAAAAATTATAACTGTGTCTTTGTGTTGTAGCTCAGTTTGCCCAGTTGACGTGAACTACCTATGATTATTGCCTGACATTTGTTAGGATTGATTTCAACGCAGTATTTTGTAGACCATATCGTTATTATTGCCGAAGGTTGGTGTTTAAAGTGTAAATAGTATCCACGATATTATCAACACTAGCGTGTTCATAAAGCTGCAAGTCATCAGTGTAAAGATGGTACCGAAAATTTGTAACAGAAGTAATGGAGTTAATAAATACCGAGAAGAGAAGATGAGTCAAAATACCGCCTTTAGGCACGACAACTTTCATATTTTACCAGTCAGAGCTTATACGATCCTCACGAACAGACTGTCGACGTCCCTGAAGATAGGATAAAAATAATTCTAAAGCTGAATCTAAGATATTAGCATTGGATAAGTGAGCAATAAATAGATGATGATCCACTGTATTGAACGATTAAAATAAAGACAGTTAGATCTTTTTTTTCCATTGCTAACCTAATGTCGTCAGTTAATCTCAAGAAAGCAGTAGTTGTACTGTGTTCAATTCCAAATCCGGACTGCAGCGGATTTATCAGAACCACATTTTGTAATATGAGAGGATATTTCATGGGCAATGGATTCTAAGATTTTGGAAAGGAAAGGAAGGATTGAAATCGGAAAAAATGTGACGGTACCTTAATGTTTGAAATTTTTGGAAATGGGAAAAGAAGAAGCATTTCGCCATAATTCCGGGAATCGATTGGAAGTGAAAGAAAAAATAATAATATGAATGACTACAGGAATAAGGATGTCCAAAATTAAAGTAATCATTTTGCGACAGATATCATCCGAGCATACTGCTTTAAGTGAAATACCAAGAATAGTTTTCTAAGTATCAGCATCATTGATAGAAGTGAAGGAAAAATTGGAATATGAGATTTCGGCAAACTATGAATATCAGCAAGAGTACTAATTTTAATACACAAATCAAGTAAATATAATAAAGAAAAGTGTTGACTGAGAATATTCAAATCAATTTTAGAGACAGTAGGGAAAGCTAAGAGTTTGAGTAGTTTCTTAAGAAAATTTACGTATTTTATTAAAGATGTCGTTTCACACACATATGATTTCCTTGATTCCTTGCAGTTTTATGTATTGACCAGTATTGATGACTCCTATTGCTTTTGTATTTAGCGAAAGCTCTTTTCGCTCTAGCTTTGCGAAAGTCATCAATATACCATAAAGCAGTATGATTTTTTATTTTATGGCGCATGCTTGACATACAGTTAAGATATTACAATTTAAAAAGTTGACTTTGCTATCAACAGTTTGCATCGCCTCTACTCGTCACCAAACAATACATAAGAAAATAGTGAGGAAAGATAGCATATTCATGCTTTATCCCGCACACAGCAAGATAGGCAAAGGGGACCTAGGGATAAGACTCTCAGATTCCCATTTGCTACCGAATTCTGGAGGGATTACGTGTTGGGTGGCAGAACAGAACACGGGGAGACGGAAAATATTAAATATTTAATTTCCTCGAGTGGGAATCGAATTTAGTACCTGTCGCGTTTACAGTCACAGTTCCTGCGCCACGACTGATAACAATAACATTATTTATAATTATTCAGTAATAAATTTTTAATGACCACAACCACAGTGTCGTCAACCGCATGTGCAAATACATTTAATATGACGGAAACGAAACTTGTCACTTTAAATTAATCATTACACAAAATAAAAAAATTATTGCATTTTAAATATTTTTAATAAGGCCGTGAGGCAATAATATTCTCTTTCTTATTTTATTTTATTTTTCAGTCATAAAAAATAAAAATATATTAATTTTAGATTTATATCAGGTTTTTTATTTCAGGATTATTATATACAATTTAATTATTGTTTCTCGAATTTTAATTTATTTATTACTTTACATTTCATTATTATTCCTAATCGGAAAATAAAATACTGACAAAACAAAACTTATGTATGACCTAAGGCAGTAGTTGTTTATTTAATCAGACTCGAGAGATTATTTAAATTTATAATATGGGTCATTCTTCAGCTTGGTTAGCGAAAATGCGTGGTTAGGTTCCACCATCTAACTCACATGACTCTAAAATGGGCCAATAGTGTATAGCGAAGTGATTTATTATTAGATTTTCTCTGCTCATTTCGAAAAATACTCAAAAGTGTAAAGTAAAGTAGAAAAGTAAAATATATCTTTCTGTAAAACAAATAAATAAACAATATGTAAAAAAAATCAGCTTCACGATGTATCCCGCACACAGCAGGGTAGGCAGAGGGAACTTACTTAACCTAGTTAGGACACTCCGTTCCCCACTTTCTGCCGAATTCTGGAGGCATTGCGTGTTGAGTGGCATAACTCATGTAAACAATATGTAAATAAATGAATATAATAAATTAAATATATCACATCACATTAAAAGAAACATATAAATCAGTACAAAAAGGCGGTCTTATCGCTAAATAGGCGATCTCTTCCAGGCAACTTTTGGGTGGAGGAGAGAAAAAACACAAAAAAGAAACCAAATCTTTTAAATTTAATATAGTATTATTATAATAAATATATTTATAATACAAAAGATGATGTGAAGCAGTGTGGCAGCGTCTGACAGTGAAAGTTGTTGGTTCAATCCCTATGTACTTGGGGTTAGGTTAAAGCTATTATTATTATCATATCACTTACATAAATATTTCGGTAATTACCCGGAAAGCGGGGAGCAAAACGTCTGAGTACTAGTTAATTTTTTACCTTCACTCTATCAGACTTAAAACAGGATAAGCAAAAGGAAACCTGGGAACCTAATATTAAGACATTCTGCTATCGTTCCTCATTTACCGCCTAATTCTGGAGACATTGTGTGTTGAATGACGAAATTCTTCGAAACGCTAAGCTTTTTCTCGTTACCAGATCGAGGAAATAAAATCATTAATATTTCATTTCCCCGGGTACGTAAGAATCGAACCCACAAACGCACTCACAGTCGCACTCGTATTCTACTACGACACGACTAAATGTTATGTGAACCGGAAAAAAAAATTAAAATATTAATAATATACTATATTATGTTAGTAAAATTTTTACAACTACAAAATTTCAAGTGTCAGCAAAAGTAGATGATCCTGAATAAATCTCAAGTAATTTCTTCTGTTCCACTTTGCAATTACTTCCGAGGTCGCGCTGAGGCGTCTCAGTGACACTGACAGACTACAACCGACGCTCATTAAAAATATTCCTTAAGCAAGTGTTTTAAGTTTTTGAATCCTTCGTAGTGCAGTGGAACAGTTAAAAAGTAGCTAACTAACTTAGGTAAATTTTTTTTTCAATTTAAGGGCATTGCGCCGCAGTGGAATAGCATTTAACTTCAAAAGCGATAATTATGGGTTCGATTTTTACTCAGTATATTGAATTATTATCATTTTTCCGTCCTGATACGCGTATGTGTGACATAGAGTACCACCACCCAAAATGTATTCTCACTATTTCCTGCAAAAAGTGGAAAACGGACTAGCACTGAAGTTGACTGCCTACCTTATATGCGTGATAGAGCGTGAAGCCAAAAACCTGTTCAACCAATATTAAAACACGCGACAACACGATGGACTCATTAAAAATATTATGCTTTATCGGAAATGAATGTTGATTTTGTATCTTATATCCGGTTAAATGAGGCGAACATACGACATGTCAAATGTTAATATAACGTGTAATTAATGGTTTTCAATATGTAATATTATTTTTTGACGTTAAATATTATATTTTTTTTTATACACTTCAAGCTGTATCCCGCAGCCCGCACAGTAGGGTAGGCAGAGGAAACCTAATGTTAAGATACTCCGTTCACCACTTTCTGCCGAATTCTGGAGACATTGCGTGTCGAGTGGCAGAACTCAACGCCGCAACGCCATCATTTAAGTAAATATTTCATCTCCTCAAAGTTAATATTATAGTTCATTTCTTACAAAATGAGTGCAAGCATCCGCAAACTTAAATTTGTTAACTTTTATAAGTACTGCACTTCTCGTTGAACTACAATATTGAAATTGGTACGAAAGCCGTTGGTACAATTGAGCTTGAGTTCCCAAAAAAACAAAAAAAAAGTTTCCCTCCTCCCATCCTCTGAATACGTCTTGTTGACAAAAATGTATAAACATTTTAACTTCTTTATCGGAACGAGTTTTCTTAGCGGGATTCGAACCAACGCCTCTTAGGGAGCTTATAATTTGCTCGTCGCCAATTAAACCGTACGTTCTTCTCGAGTTACGTTGAAATACCCTATTTATTTTGATTCCCAGATGCCAGTGGTGGCGCAGTGGCACGAGATGTGATTGTAAAACCGACTGGTTGTGGGTTCGATCCCCACTCGAGGAGATGAAATATTTACTTAAATTTATATTTCCATTTCTTCGCTCTGGTGTCGAGGTTAAGCGCGGCGTTGAGTTCTGCCACAGAATTCGGCAGAAAGTGGGGAACGGAGTGTCTTAACATTTGGTTCCCTCTGCCTACCCTGCTGTGTGCGGGATACAGCGTGAAGCTGATTTATTTATTTTTTATAATTTTGATTCCCTTCATAGCGTCGAAATCGGCGTTTTTTGCGATATAAACGGCCATTTATTTAAAGTAAATGTAGAAATACGATTTTTTCGAGAAATCAAAAGGGACAATAAACTTGAGTATATGGCTTGAATTTAAAGAGAGATAGCGAGAAAATCAAAATTAACTCACCCGAGTGGGAATTACACTCATACCCGTCGCGTTTATTATATAGTGTAGCTTACCCTACTTTTCAATATAGTAGAATAGAATATACCTTAATGACTAATTATTACTGAATAGATGTCGTGACGAATCATGAAGACAAGCCTGATGGTTGTAGGTTTAATGCCCACTCGGGGGTATAACTATATTTTAATTTTCCTGCTTTTGTATGTAAAGAGTGACGTTGAGTTCCACGACTCATAAGCAATGCTTCGGGCAACGAAACATGTTAACACAAGGTCCCCTTTACTTACCTAGATATGAGGAGAAAAACGTGAAGCTGTCAAATTTGTGGATGATTTTTTACAGAAAATCATTTTATTTGATATTAAGTCAAACTAAACACATACATACATCTATCTAGGATTTTAATGACAATTAAGTGAATTTGAGTGTTATAGCTACATACACTAAATACCGCATTCACATACCAATTCACAAATGAACACTTCAATTAAACAACCAATTGTGACAATACCCCTTTAATAATGCACTAAAATGTGGAAACATCTACCAACATGTAATAACGCAGTGTTGATACATGTAAATAATATTATCATTACATTTAGTAGTAGTGCAGCTTGTAATTGAATAGACCTCAATAGATCTTGATTAAACAGAATTCTGATAACACATCACAGCAGGGGATTGGTATAATAAAAAATAATAATTGCTAGTGGAACATAGAAATACTTGTAAAACGAAAGACAGGTCAAGTGCGATTTCTTACCAATTTCATGATTGTTGGTTAACGGGGAGTACAACTTTTGCAAGTTCACAAACTTAATTTTGCCGTCGTATTTTCTTGCTTTGTATGAAATGAACTATAAATATAAGTTTGTAATTTGTTTTTCTGTGATATGCCTATATATCCATTTTTCATTCAAAGCATCACGAAGCTGATACTTTATATTAAAATAACATGACCTAGTTAACATTGATAACATTTTTTCATTTCTTAATTGAATAAAATATCAAAATTTAATAATTTGAAATTGCATTTTTCTTCTTTTTCTATACATGATGTTTTTCTAAGCATAACGTGGAAACGGCTTAGTATAAAATAACTTTTATTTTTGCTTTATATAATGTTTCGGCGGTTGGACGTGACATAATGATATTCTACTTACTTATTAAGAAAACATATAAAAATTTTGAACATTTTGAAATATTTCTAAATAAGTATTTTTCTTTTCTAAGTGTGGATTAACACTTTCAACATATTAAAAATATTCTACTAACTATTGTTTAGAATATATTTTTTAATTACTTTTAATTTTTATTCCTCAGAGTAAGCTAGATGTCCAGACACTCCAATTTCCGTTGTTTACTATTAGAGACATTGAATCTTAAGTGGTGGTACTCAATGCCACGTCTCAGTTTGCTGAAGCGGATGTATGAAAATAAGTAATTTCCTCGAGCGGAGATCAAACCCACAATCATTGCATATACAACGCCGTCCCACTGTGAGGTGATGGTTTCATCGACTAAATTATTATACATTTGCATTTTTTCAATTAATATCACATTTTTTTCATTTACTCTTCATTTATTTAATTTATTACAACTTAATTTGTTGTATCAATTTCAATACAAGTTTAATCAAGTTCTACAATGTATGATGGATATCGCCAGTTCAAATGTCATTGCACAAAATAATAATGAACACGACATCCAGTAAAAGAAATTGAGCGGTTTTGCTTTAGGTTCAGTTGTTTATTTTATTTTACTCTTTCGTCATAATAAAAAAAACGTATCGAAATGCTCTTAGAGAAGAAAAGATAATACATTTTTATATTTATAAAAAACTTAAAACTCATACCTTATTTTACACAGATTTGACAAATACATAAACTGAAATCGTAAAGAATTTAAATTTACAATTAGTGCTTGCTGACATAAAGGAGAAATAATTAATGATCTCAATGGTGTCTCACTTATGGGCACTAGGAAGGACTACTCGGCCTCGATACTCGGAGAGTATCGAAATTCACATTTTTTTTTATTAGTTGTACTGTAAGTTTTCACTTCGTGCCAAATTTCATAACAGTAGGTCCATGGAAAGCATTTTATCCTCCTGGGACCCAGAGTATACATAAATTATCGAATCTTAGCCGCGTTTTTTTTTAATTTGAAGCTATTTGGACTTCATTTAAAAGAAATCGATTAAATCTTATAGAATTATGTACTTGAAGATTCAGGATTTCAGATGGTATCAAATATGATATAAATAATACTTTGGGCCACATAAGAAAAAATACATATAATTTCAATACTATTAATTTACTTCTACATTCTTTTAAATTTTATTTTGTGCTTGTGAAAAGTTTCATAGGGTTTTAAGGGTGTAAAAACCCATAATCGTATTAACCTAAGCGGTGAACCCAAGCTTGTCTATATTAGCGAGTGTTTAACCCGAAAAGCAAGAAAAATGTTTCATTTGGCACGTGAGTTTAGGAATAACAACGGCTATAAGTTTTGCTGGACAACTCATGAGAAAGTTTTTCTCCGTCTTATCGAATCGATAATTAAGCTATGACTAGTTTTAACTGTTTATTATATTTTGCTTTAATTTTGTACTTTCACAATATTTTTATTATTTTTAAGCTTACTCAGTTTATACATACATATGGTTTATACATGACCGATTTCGGTTTTGCTTGTAATAATTATCCATTTCTGAACGCTGTGTTTTTATCACTCACAATACTTTGGTGTATTCTCCGGAAGACCTGGGGACCATATTAATATATCTCAGACTTCTCTAACAATAATGCATACCAAAATTCGTAGTATATGTTGTAATTTTGATGCATTTGCTGTTCTCCTCGAAAGAATATGTAGCAGGTTTGATCGAATTGAATTGAATCGGTATGATTCTTACTTGAATGTTGACTTTCTAGAACAACTAATCCACCTTGTACTGATGGATACACTTCTTATTGTTTGGATTATCAACCAAAACAATGGTGTTATAATCTATATCAAATCAGTAATAAAGCAATCAATTTCTAAGTCTACACTATCTGATGCTAGTACTGTTATCCAGAAATATAATAATGAATATTCTATAGTAGCAGTCTACCGATCACCATCTAAAAGTAATATTAGTAAATTTTGTGATATCCTTGATTTATGTATTTCATCTCTCAAGCAGGTCAAATAAAAAAAAATATTAATAGTCAAATTGGCATATACTGATACAACGCAGCAAATGTATTGTCAATTCTGCGCTCAGGTAATATAAATAAAACGCTTCTCTAAAATTCGGTTGACATAAGGTGTCTTAGGTGTCTTTGTATCCAGATTCTCTCTATGCCTACCCTGCTATATGTGAAATACAGTGTGAAGCTATTAATTTTACTTACCAAATTTTAACACGAAATAATTAGTTCAAAACAGTTTCACCACCGGGCTATCGATATAAGTACTATGTACCTAACTTTTGATTGCATTTTTTGTCTATCGCCGTACGAGGACAGAGTTGTTATGTATGCGAGATTGGGACAATGTAATTTGCACTCTAAATGTAAATAAAGTTCGAAACAATAATATTTTGAACCCAATAGAGCAATTTTAGAATATTTTGTTTAGAATTTTAGTTTTTTTTGTGACCAGTTTCAAATTAGTTTGTTGAATTTAGTAGTAGTGTTGTAAGTTATTAAAAAAACAGCTCCACGTCTGTTTCCGCGAAGTAGGGTATAGGAGTAGTATTAAATCTCCTTCTTTTCCATCCAATTTTCGAGACATTGCGACTTTAGCGGTGGAACTTAATGCCGCACTTTGGATCTAAGTGTCATTTCCCCAAGAAGGGAATGATTATATTTAAATGTAAAAACGTATTTTTTCATTCTGTATGATGTTGAATAATTAAAATCCAAAGTGAATCAATATTTTTGTTGTTTCAAACTGTATTCCGCATAATGCAGGGTAGGTAGAAAGAAGACGCCCAGCGTTTAGATATTCCGTTCCCAACTTTTACTCAATTTCTGAGACATTGTGTGTTAATTGGCGGAACTAAACACAGCACTTTTTTGTCAGAGCGATCTCACAACGTCACTTGTACAGTCAGAGGAATTCAGGCAGAAAGTGGTAAACGGAGTGTCTTGGCGTATAATATAATATCACTATATTATAAAATTTTATATACGGAAAATGAAGTAAACCAAAAAAAAATCGATTATTTCAACAAAATATTTACTTAAAATATTTTCAAAATTGGCTCAAACTCTCGGCTTTTCAATTTGTAGAAAAACATCGAAATTAGCAACTACTAAAAGGCTGTATTAATGATAAACGCTTGCAACTGAACGTGATAAATTAAAACTTTACTGGACACCTTCCAAATTAACAATTAAATCTCTAAAAGCACTCTAGATCAAAGTTAAAGCAAGTTTGAATGTAGAAATATGCGTTACTGTGTTGCTTGTTATATTATTTTTTATCCTGTATAATTATAAGCCAGTGGGCAGACAGTGTTGGGACACTCCGTTCTCCGCTCATCGCCTGAATTACGTGTTGATTGACGGAGCTTAATAGAACTATATAATATTGGAAAAAAATAGAAAAATAAATAGAAAAGGAGAATTGCTTAGGGAAGAATTGTTTCTTTGCAAAGTCACAATAAGAAATTTAATTTTTTATTGCAGCACGCGAAACTTACTTGGGTGTTAAATACCCAAAATGATAAAAGTCGACAATAAGTAATTTTAGAATTTTTTTTTTTATTGTATTGATAAATTATCATTTTTAGTAATAATACCTAACGCACACTGTTTGCTAAATACAATAAAAAGATTTCTTTCACTAGTCCGGGAAAAACGTATTCTAGCTTTTTTAATTTAGTTAATAAACTTCTTTATTATATAAAAAAACTATTAGTAAATTACCATTGCCTCGGGAAAGTGTGAAATTTTAAATTATCATTTTAATACACGAACTCATTGTTATAGTTTGTAAATGAATTAATTAAAACAGCTCACGTGTGTCGGGAGAAAAGTAAAGTTTGCGTACTAAATATACGAAATATGTAATACTGTGCATACTCGTAGATGTTAGCGCGTTGGAGATAACGTCGCCGAAATTTATTATTATTATTACCAATGTTTGTTGACCCCTATATGAAAGACTCTAAAATATAGTGGCTTTAAATTTTACATTATAACCTTGAAAAAATGATGATTTGAATTTAATTTTTGATATCATCGTATCGTATAAAGCACCGGATCCTATTTGAGCTATAAAGAAGATAGTGTGTATAAGAAGATGCACGGCTCTCTGCTTACTGTTTGAATTCGGAATATTGCGAAGTTCCGCTTCGATCTTGTAAGGACAGATAATGGATAATCGTTTTTTCCCACTTAAGGGAATTGAACTCAAAACCATTGGGTTTACAGATGAACCGAATTCGATTTTTTGCTAATAAAACAAATTAAATTCACATTTACACTTACCTCCACGGTCCTCTCTTTATTTATCGAAATCCGAAAACTCTCCGCTCTCGCTTCTGCATTGTCATTATTTAACCCTTAATTAGGCGCATAGGGTCAGGGCCACTTGAAATTCAAAAAATAATGGCTTACAGTCTTCAGAGGGTACCAACACTCTTTCTAGATTCCTCACTCCCCGCGGGGTACACAAATTAGTCGCATCTAGAACATTAACGCGTGCGCACACATCGCTGTCCTTTAGAGAGCTGACCCCATGCGCCCAGTTACGTTCCAATTTTTGGCGAAGGTAAGTTTTTACTTTTGTGATTATTTTTTGTGTTTATTTTTTGTGTTTTGTATATTAATATATTGTTTTCTGTTTATCTTTGTATGTGTGTATTTTGATACGATATGATTTTTTTTATGTATTTTTGAGTTTTTTCTATCCTTTTTCTTTTTTTTTAGTTTTTTTTTAATTGAAATGCCTAACGACAACCAAGTATTGCAATGGCTGGATGAAGTGCTTGATGAAGAGCAAGTTGTTGCTGGTTCGGATTCGGAAAACGAAACTTTGTAGCAATTATAATGTTGGAAGAAGAACAAAAAGATGGCCACTGGCTGTATTTTTTCATCTTATAAACATATCTGGCATTAACGCATTTGTTATATACAAAGTGAATACTGAGAAGACTATGACACATACATGACGGATTTTCTTGAAGAAAATAGCTGCGGCACTTGTGGAAGATCACCAAATGTCGCATACAACTACGTGCTGTACCAGCGACGACAAAAAGACGGCTCCGTGAAGTTTATAATTATGAACAAGGCGGTTTATCAATCGACAGCTAAGCGCGGACGCTGTTCATCATGTCCTAGAAAGGACGACAAAAAAGTGCCAACAAAATGTTTCAAGTGTCGTAAATCTATTTGTCAGCAACACTCAAGGATTTACTGCGTCGCGTCGGATGCAAAACAGAAGAATCTGCTGATGAGACTGAGTAAATTTATTTTTTTAAGTTAATCTCGGCTATGCCAAAAAAAATGTTTAAAGAGAGGTTTACCGTTTTTTTTTTTAAATATTTTTAATGTCCCAGTAAGTATTTGTTTCTTAAATAAAGTTTCTTTCTTAAAAAAATTAATAAAGTTCTTTAAATATATTAAAGAACTTTATTAATTACTATAGAAATCCATTAAGTTTTATTTCTTTTTGATACTTCTTTCTCAATGTTTTTTTGGGGTCATGTAAGACCCCATGCGCCTAATTAGGTGATTTTCTTTATGCGCCTAATTAAGGGTTAAGTCACTTTTAATATACAATACGCAATGTTCAAAAACTAGACAGAATGTCTCACACAGGGTTCTCTCCAAATCAAATTATACAACTTCTATAGTATTCTAAGTATCACGGCCAGCAAAATTACAATAGAAAACACAATCTAAACAAACTCCCGCCGCAACAGAACAAACTAAAGTATTTCACTGCTAGGACATTTGTCCAATTTTTTATTATTCCCCGACCTATTTCCGGTCGAGGCGATATCTGCACTTACACCGGAAAGTTTCATGCTTTTGTAGTTTCAGCAAAAACCGCGAGTACTCCCATATATGTGTGTATGTGGAGATAAAGTTTAAAATATGTATGTATTTAGTTTCAAGTGGACAATGGTGGGTAGTTTTTTTAGCTTCACGCTGTAGCTCGCGGTGTAAAATGAGACCACGCACCGCTATATTTCCGAGAAATTTTGATAACGAACTCAACGCCACATTTTCCTTTGTTGCCAAATCGGGGGAATGAAAATATAAAATAATTAATTATCCCAAATGGAAATCGAATCTGCAACAATTGAAGTCAACCGTAGTGCTGCGCAGCTGCAACGGCCTCTATGGTGTAATTTTTTAGAATAACTTAATTATGGTTACAATAAGTAAGCGCTGAGAGTCCACGAGAAGGCTTGTCCATAGCGACCCCTGCCAGACCTTCAAGGGCTGTAACGTTCCATCCGCCACCTGCATCTCGCGAAAGTGCATTGCTAGGACGTTACGTTTAGTGCGGCGTTAGGTACCGCCACTAAATAAATTAGACCGCAATAAATAAATTTCCAGCTGCATAATCACTTTTGAACTGATATCATAAAAATGTACCATTGTTTCATTTTATCGTGCTTCGTTCTATTCTTGAAGTTTTTAAAACTACTTTTTCTATGAATAAAAATATAAGGAAAGAGTTGCAAAATAATTTTCTGCTCTGTGGCTTAGTCGTCATTATATTCTTAAATGCTGTAAATTTAAGTATGGTTGAATAATTTCTTAGAATTTTTTTATTGCAATTAAATATAAAAAAATAATAAGTTTGTGCGTATTGACAATAAACTTATTTTTTTGTAATAATTTCAAAATTTTTTTCGTATTTATAATTGACAATAAACTCATTGTTATTTGTAGAATAACATTTAATTAATTTACAAAGAATTACTTGTTAAATGTGATTGCACAAATAAATGATCAATAAAAAAATGTTTTTTTTTTTAATGACCAATTGTTAATATTTAATTGTCAGTTCTTGAACATAGCTGACACACACACACTGTGCCGCTGCGCTACGACGGCTTTATGAATAAATAATAATAATATCCTTTTTTTTCAGCTTCACACTGTATCCCGCACACAGCACGTAGGCGGAAGGAACCTAGTGTTAAGACACTCCGTTCCACACTTTCAGCCGGATTCTGGAGGCATTGCGTGTTGAGTAGTAGAACTCGACGCCGCGCTTTGTATCGACACCAGAGCGAAGAAATAAATTTAAGTAAATATTTCATCTCCTCTAGTGGGGATCGATCCCACAACCAGTCGGTTTTACAGTCACACTTTGTGCCCCTACGCCACGACTGGCCTCATGAATAAATAATAATAATATTAATTAAATTGAAATACAGAGTGAGCTGATTTATATGTAAAAATTAAGTTTAATTAAAACAAATGCAATTACATTGAAAATAATATATAATAATTATTATAGTAAAAAGTTTATATAGTGTAATTTATATTATTATAGAATGCAAATTCAATATTATTTTACACTTGGTCGAGTGCGTCGTTGTATCGCAGCGGCACAATATCTGACTGTAAACACACCGACTGTGGGTTCGATTCCCATTCAGGAAATGTTAATTTCATTATATCGCTCTAGTTGATTACTAGAGCAATGTAATAAAAGTGACATTTGAATTTTACCCACAACCGGCACGTTGGACGGAGTGTCTTAATATGTAGTGATGGTCTGTAATCACGCTGTACACAAAGCAGGGTACGCAAAAGGAACCTTGTAACCTAATGTAAGACACTCTGTTCCCATTAAGACATCACTTTCCACCGAATTCCCGGGATATAGCATCGGATGTCGAAAAACACCATTTTTTTTCTATTTCACTTAAAAGCGATAAGCGATGTGTTGGGCAGATTGACAGGTGAACAGACGATAGGGGCTCAGTAATAAAGTCTCGTTGGCATTCTTTTATAGGGAAAATACTTTGGACACTTTTGATGAAGTCATTTTCAGTAGGTTTTAATTAATTGGAAGTTATTTAAAATTGATTGCACTTTTAATTTTTCCGTATGATATTCAGTAGCGATTATGAAAATGCTTCATTAGTATAAGGTTTTTGGTTATCGTTTTTTTTAACGTTATTGTTTTTTGAGGCTAGTAGCAGCGCAGGGGCACGTGACTGTAAACGCGATAGGTTGTGGGTTCAATTTCTACTCGTGGAAATTATATATTTTTATATTAGGTTCGTAAGCGATTGTAATTTTATAGAGATTAGAAGTGCCTGGCAGGAGGTTACAACCATACTAAGTGTCTGGCAGTGGACAACGTCATTTCTAATATCATTGCCAAGGAAATATAAAAAGTTAGGCTTTAGAATTTAACGAATTTTAGGTACAATTTTTTGCATCTTAGTTACCTTATAACTGCTAAAGTAATCACTACCCAAACTCCATACTCTCTGAGAGAACTTACCAACGTTGGGTGTATGTGTACAGAAATTCTCCGTTACACAGAAAGCGTATTTCATAATATATGCAAACCAAGCGTTAATAGCTTGATATGCATACAACGCTCGTTTAAGAAAGTCATTTCGCAATATACGGTTCTTCGTGTATGTAACAAATTGTAATTAAATGGTTGCAAATGGTTGTTGTTCTTATCCAACCGAGATTTTTTGTTTGAAATTGTTTGAAAAGCTTTTTTAGGGTTCCGTACCTTTTAAGGGGAAAAAGGAACACTTGTAACATTTTGTTGTCTGTCTGTCTTTATATCTCACATCTCAGGAACTAGGTATCTACAGGTACTTCCTACTACGTATCTAGTCATCTACAGGTACTTCCGGTTGACATATAATTATGAAATTTTGCAGCTAGCATCTACAGGTACAACTAGTTGAGGGAAAAATCTAAAAACTATACATTTGTGATTCAATCCTAAAAACATTATATATAACTATAATTTAATTGGGGGCAAAATATTAAAGCCTAAGCTAATTCAAGCAGCTAAGCTACTTCAAGTGTGGCATCAGATGAAATGGGTCTGGTTGAGCTTAGCTTGAACTTCAGAAAAAGCTCGAGACCTCCGATTTTTGTACGGAACCCTTGGTGGGCGAGCCTGACGCGTGCGTGTCCGGTTTTTTTATTAGTTACTGTGTTATTAGCTAATGTGAATGTAGAATGGATTGTAGATGATTAAATATATAACGAAGCGGGACGCGTGGGCTTGGTCAGGCGGTCTTGACTCGTTAGGTCTTCCTTCATATTCGGAACGCGGAGAAGTCAGATCACGTCTTAGTACAACAGTTCAGTACGCCACGTACTCGAAGGACCAGTCCGCATCGCTCGTCCCAAAAATTATAAAAACGACGCGTCATCCACCCCACTTCCTTAAAAGCTTGCACAATTGACATTGACCACTGACAGTGTTGCCATCTTCTGAAGACACCCAAGTCAAATAACTTGTCAGATACTACGTGTGGATTTGCAGAATCTAACGCCGCACTTTTTATTCTGACCAGTAGAGAAATTAAAAACCACTACCACAAAAGCAGAGATCAACTAAAAACCGATCATCTATTAGAGTATGAGAGTACTCAACAATCATTTATATCCATTATATTAATAAAGTTCCCTGAATTTAGTCACATTTGAATAATCTCTCTATCAAACATTAATTACAGCGGCTCAACTCGCCAGAAGTGCAACCGTCCGTTCTATAGGTCTTCAATAATACTTGCTATTTATTATACAGACTATTGAGAACTGGCGATGGGGATATTATTCTCAGTGAATCTAGATTTTCTAATTTTTTATTTCTTTGGTTCTGCGTTTTTTTGTAGTTGAGCTAACTAAAAAAACTGAAGTTGAGTAAACATTTCTATTTGTTTTAGTTTTTCGTTTACATAATATAAAAGGTATCTTAATATATTTTTCAGTTTTTAAAAAAACATAACAAAGAAAAAGGTTTATTTCACACAATAATTCACAAAACTAATATATAATTTACATAAGCTTATAAAAAAAAAAGAATATAATAATATAAATCGTGCGGCGAAAAAAATAAATTATAAAAAAAGAAAAATATATTCAAGTATAAGATAAATTGCGAAATCTCTGTTATTGACAAGACAAGAAAAATCAAAAATAATTTGACAAATCAGTTTAATGTTTACATTTATAGAAATTATTCATAAAAAGTATTATTTTTTAAATTGGGAAGCTGTTCTAAAAGGACAGGCAGGCAGCAGGCAGGCAGGACATCTATCCCGGTCTTACCCTATAAACTTGTGTGTACATAAATCTAAGTAAAACTCATATTTGCAAATCATCTCTGACTTTCCGTCAAAGAAGATTACGAGAGGGCCTTTTTTGTCGGTAACAGCGCATTTGAACAAATATATTTTTAAAAGAATACTGAAAGAGGGGCATCATTCGTAGAAAGAAATTTACCTGAAATCACTCTGATAGCTCATTATTCTTAGACTTTTATAATGTTTTGTACTTATTTGTATTTTCATATTGTTGGAAAGCAACTTCAAGCATTTTCCCGCGTCGCAAGAGGAAGAGGAGCAGGGGACGCAGAGCTAAGACAATCCGTTTCCCACTTTCCTCCTATTTTTCCTGTATTGTGTGTAACTCAACGCCTCACTTTGTGTTATCCAGGGCATAGTCAGATGTTGTCCAATTTATTTATTATGTATATATATGTTATTAAAACTAATAGAAAATATATTAGTTCTACAACGTATGCCACGCAGTAGGGTAGGCTTAGACTTGGGAACCTAACCTAACCTTAAGTGCTGCATCATTGAAAGTTGTTAAATATTTTCTCGGATAGGAATCGAACCCACTACCTGGCGCATTTATAGTTGCGCGCCCCTGCGCCACGACTGGAATCAACTAAATAGACATTGACTGCAAAAACTGAATGAATGAAACGAACGAACATAATAAAGATGATGTTTCAAAACTTTATATAATTAAGCATTTATGATGCCCTACTTTTGAAGAGATTAAAAATATAGAAAACCGTATTATAAGCTGTGAAAAAATGAAATTTTTTAATGAATACCTTTCAAAGGTAAGTCACCATGAAACGCACAGGGTAATCCGTTAGTGTTGTGTTAGTGCACTGTAGAACAGTGTAGTATATATAGAATTTCTAGAATTTGCGAATAGTAGTCTAACTCTTTCTTTCTTTAATTTCTTATCTGGCCGTCGTGGCGCAGGGGCACGCGACGGTCGTGGATTCGAGTCGAATAAATGAATTATTTAACATTTTAATTTTTCCGGCTCTGGTGTCAAGGCAAAGCGCGGCATTGAGTTCCACCACTCAAGACGCAATGCGTCCAGAAATCGGTGAAATGTCTTAACACTAAGTCCCCCTTGCCTACCCTGCTACAAGCGGGATATAGCGTAAAACTGAAAATAAAATTATTATTTTGTTTAGAAGTTACAATAACAAAATTTAAATTGTCAAAATAAGAATACTTATATGGAAAAAAGATAAATATCATGCATATCAATTTGAAACGGGATTATAACCCACAATCATCTCAATCAACACAAACAAAGCAAAATTACCAAATAATATTTTCCAAAGCTTAAAATAAGCTTCGAACCGGATTTCGACTTAAAAGCTCATTGCGAATTGGACCGCAAGTTTTGCTGACAACGATAAGCGGTTTTGTTTGACCACATGTACATTTATAAAGTACAACAAGTATGTCCCCGAGGAACTAACATTCGCTGTGAGGTCATCCTATTATGTATAAATAATGAATGCTGCTATCGTTCTAGCTATACACCGTTTCTCAAAAGTGTATTAACAGTGTCTTTACATTGGGTTCCCAGGTTCCCACTGCATATTCTGCTATTTGCGAGATACAGTGCGACGCTAGAGAAGAACTGTTTACCGCATACACCAGGGCAAGCAAATGGTACCTAGTGCTAAAGCACTTTGGTCCTTACTATTCTGGCAAATTTCGAGACGTTGCATGATGAGTGGTGGAATGCAACGATGATTGACTGATTGATTGATTGAAAAAAAAAAGGTTGATTGCAATAGAGATTGACTTGCTAATATAACGAGGAAATGAAAATAATACAACTAACAAGTATTGCCACGAGGAATTAACATTCACTTTGAAGTCATCCTGTTATGTATAATTAATAAATGGTGTTATCGTGAATTAGTTGATACTTTCTACTATACTTACTTAACAGCTTCTATGCAAGATAGTCTTGGGTACTCGTTCTGATAAGAAGATAGATCGTGCCGTTAAGTTCCATCAGTCAATAGAGGACATTGCGTCTCAAAAATTGGCCGGAAAGCGAGCAATATAGAGCCTTAAAATTATCAAGGTTCCTTCTGAATACCCTGCTATACGAGGACAAAGGATACAGCGTGAGGTTGATTCAAACGGTGCCTTCACATATCATACAATTTTCATACACACAATTTAAATACTTCTTAAACAATGATAACTTCAAAATTCTTCATAATAATCTTCAATCAACCCTCAATTTAGGTAATCTCCAAGCTAACAAACGATGCAGTGATCGTCGCAACTACTCAGTCGTGGGTGATTGACGCCACCTATCGATCACGCCCGTGCGACCTGATTTGCGTACGGCCGTCGAATAATAATAATATAATAATAAAAATAATTTATTTCTCCACACAATGTAAATTATACAAAAAAAAGTAGTGTATATTTAGGTACATAGAATATTATTTACAATCATGTGAGACTGACGCTTGTACTAAGCTCTGAGCTTGTGTTACTAGTCGCCAGGTTCTCACTCGCGGAATGCCTAAAAATACAGGTATGTACGGTATTATTATTAAAGTAGGTGATACACAAAAGATAGAGAAATACATGTAACTACAATATAAAAGACTACAAGAATAGGTACATTAACTAACATTATTTACATTCATGTTATAATTATAGGTTGCTATTGCAGAATAATGAATAAGTTGGATGTTGTACGTGGGTGCGTGTGTCTGTGTATATATGTGTTTGCGTGAGTATGTGTTTGTGTGTGTGTATGTGTTTTTATGATTTAATTAGGTAGTTATTATTTTTTCAGTGGAGTCATATGACATGGCTAATAGCCATTCAGTGAGAACTTTTTTAGTTTTAAATTTATTGAAGCTGTAGAATAAAAATTTTGCATTTAACTTATTATAGAGGAAGCTACCAAGAAAACAATAGAAATTGTGTGAAAATTTATTTCTGTGAGTAGAAATATTACAACATTATATATTAATAGCTAATTAAGTATTCTATTAATTATTTTAATAATAACTTTCATGCCTCATACCAATAATTATTATAATAAATTGAATGGGACAAAATTGTCACGACGGCGATTGAAGGGAGGATTAATCTTCGGTATATGTCGCTAATATTTTCGTTTATTTTTTCAGCCCCATGCTGTATCTAGACAGAGGCAGAGGGAGCCTAGTTTTAAGAAATTCCGCTCCCCACTTTCCGCTGAATCCTGGAGGCAATACGTGTTGAATGGAATTTAACGCTGTGGTTTGCCTCGAAACCTGAGTGAAGAAATAAAAATATTAAATATTTTATTTCCTCGAGTAGGAATCGAATCCACAACCTGTCGCGTTAATACACTCTTGTGCCCCGCGTCGCAACTGGCCTCTCAAAATTTTACATTTAATATTCGTTTTTTTTTTCTTTCTTATCGGGTTAAACCGTCAGATTCGATTAGAGATATTTCTAAAAAAAACATTGAAATCACTTACGGAGAAAATTACAAAATATGAAGTAGTGAAGGTATATATAGTCGAATAGTAATACAATAAAAATTACAATAACCTAATAATCTCAGTACATTGCTAATCAGTATTAATATTTTGCGAAGCAATGTAGGGTTGGTTGAGAATCGAGTAGTAAAAATTATAGGGAATGTACGAAATAATGTTCTAAGGTAGGTGACACATTAAATGTTTTATATAACAGATATTTTTTACTTTAATGGGGTGTTCCAATTATTTATTCTGTGTATTGTACATATTTTTTTTAATATTATGTTTATAAATAATGATATTAAGTTAAACAATATGTTTACGATGACAATAATAGTATTTTTATTTATTATTCTACTACTCTTTAAGTAAAGTGCCATATTATATAATAGTAAGTATATTAGATTTTTTTTCAGCTTCATGCTGCACACCGCAGGGTAGGCAGAGGGAACCTAGTGTTAAGATACTCCGTTCCCCCATTTTCTGCCGAATACTAGAGGCATTGCATGTTGAGTAACAGAACCCAACGCCACGCTTATCCTCGTCACCAGAGCGAAGAAATGGAAACATATATGTAAGTAAATATTTCACCTCCTCGAGTGGGGATCTACGTTCTATCTGCTCCTATACTTCATGCATAATTTTATCGCAATCTAATCTGGTTACTTTGAAGTAAATGAAGACTATTTTCAAGAACCTTCACTTTTCTTTGAATATCATTTATACTACTTTTAAGATATTCAATCTAAGTTATAAAGTTATTATTCTCATCATTGATTGATACATCCGATTTATGCTTTATATCGGTTATATGATCTTTTATTAAATAAATAACATTTCTAATCATAATAGTATTTTCAATTTGAGATCTCCTAAAATCCTTGATTAACTCTGATATTTCTTTCCTAAGTTCCTTTAATTGATTTTCGAAGATATTATGCAGTACTTTACGCTGCTAGATCATAACGATCGAGTTTGACCATTTTGAGTCTCAAGATTCAGTATTGACTACAATAGATAATTCGGTTTAGTATCTAATACTGCAATCCGATGCATTCATATTAATGGTAGTAATAATCTTAACTAAAAAATCGAAATTCTTAACTAAACAAGTAAAATAAACAAGTACGGTACATACAATGTATCCGCTACGCTAATCGCCCCGCTAGATTACCCTGTGCGTTCCTTATCTGAGTCTCGATGTGCACGACGCGCGTGGTATCGTGTCGATTTGCTTATCGTTTTCGCACTAGATGAGTCGCAGATTGCAGACAATCAATGCGATGCACACCAGTGAAAAATATTAATTTTTCACTGGTTTTTATTAGGTTAAAGATGGCAAAGTGCGTAATTTTTATTACCACTTGTAATAATTATGTCCTCGTGAATCTTGGCAGTCACGTATCTTACTTAGGTGACAATACAATATTATGGTATCAACGGCCTGGTATGAGTATGGATCCAGGATGAAAATTTGAAATTTAATTTATTGTTAGAAACATAAATCTATATTAATCATATACAGCTAAAAAGTTTGTTTAGTTGAATGCACTACTACCACCTGATCGACGAATTAAAGAAGTGTTGGTTAGTCCATTTATCTTGGAAAGCTATTTTAGTTCGCTATTTTCATTTGACCGTGACTGCAAAGTCGCAGGTATAAGTATTTAGTATTTATCTTAGTCTTTATGAATTTTAAGCTACGCTGTATTAAAGTATAATTTTTATTAATATTTATTTAATACATCTGAATGAATAAGACCGCATCGTGGTGTAGAGGTATAAGCGTGCCTCGATATCGATTTTAATAATAATAATAATAATAATAACTTTATTTAAACACTTATATAGTATACAATACAATTGGTTGAGGTACTGTCCTCTTAGATAGGTTACAAAATAGCCCGTGATAAAGAGAAACAGTGCCGTATCCCACGGGGATGACAAAAACAAGTTTTATTCTAATACAAGTTACAAGTCTTAATGTACATTTATTATAACCTAATTATCTTTACAATTTTAAATATTTTGGTGAATGTATAGGATGTGTGTATTTGTGTTATGTATAGAGTAATGTATGTATATGTGTGTGTATGTGTTGTGCATGTAGAGTGTGAATTTTATAATATTGCTTATAATAATGTTTGCAAGAATAATTCTGTTTCTTCATATGTTTTATTGTGTAAGAATGAGCGAATAGTTGCTTTACATTCATGGACGGATAACT